>APFE030454821.1:235376-266362 GCA_000404065.3 Pinus taeda | reverse complement strand
TAGTAAACAGACTTACCCAGTGATGGAACTTTCACAGGTCCAAACACATCACTGTGCACAAGCTCTAATATTTGTTTCTTCCTCTTACCACCAGAGGGGAAACTCACCCGATTCTGCTTCCCATATACACAATTTTCACAAGAATCAAAGTCCAAAGAGCTATTACTCATACCTTCTACCATACCTTTACCATGAAGTATTCGAAGGCCCTTCTCTCCAATATGTCCAAGCCATTGATGCCACAACATGGTCTTCTCTCCAAAGACCACTAGATTTTCTGCTCCATTTTCAGGAACCATAGAACTATTGCACCCGTAAACAACAGTGATACCTTGTAGCTTGTACAGAGTTCCAATTAGAACTCCCCGCATCAATACCAGTGCTCCTCGAACCATCTTGCAGTTATCCTTCTAGAACACTGTCTTTACACCTGCATCGTCCAACTTGCTTACAGAAATCAGATTTCTAGCCAACGCAGGAATATGCAGAACACCCGGAAGGGTTCTAACCCTTCCACCTTGCAACTTCAACTTTACTTTTCCACGACCAATGATTCTAGCCTTCCTATCATCTCCTAAGAAGACATCACCACCATCATATTTCTCATACTCGCAGAACCACTCTCTATGGGGAGTGAAGTGAAAGGATGCACCTGAGTCAATCAACCATGCCTCATGATCTACATGTGTACTTGAAGAAGCCAAGTACACATCCCCACCTTCATCTGAGGTGGTTTTCGCCTCTGCAGAAGGAGCATCATCAGATCCCTTTCCTTTATCAAGAGCTTTAGATTTACAATCCCTTCTAAAGTGCCCTTCCTTACCGCATTTCCAACACACCAACTTTATAGGTTTTCCTGGAGATTTACATCTCCCTCTAGATTTAGATCTCCCACTCGATGACTTATTTTTGTTTCTGTTCTAAGACTGTCCTCGTACAAACAAGGCATCACCATTCTGGTTGTCCATATTTTTTTGTCTCATCTCCTCTATCAACAAGGCTGAGACTATTTCATCAAACTGCAAAGCAACTGCATTGCTACCTATTGCAATAACTAGACTATCCAATGAATCTGGTAGAGAACACAACAAACTGATGCACTTATCTTCATCTGAAATTTTAATATCAACAGATGATAATTGACTTACCACAGTATTAAATGCATTCAGATGCTCTGTCACTGAGTCTCCATCTTTCATCCTCAGGTTATATAGCTTTTGCCGCAGGAAAAGTTTATTCACCAGAGACTTAGATTGGTACAAAGTCCGTAACTTGTCCCACAGAGCCTTCGCCGTAGCTTCCCCTGATACATTCAGCAATACTAAATCTGAGACACACAATCGTATTGTGTTCTTTGCCTTCCAATCCAACTTCTTCAATTATTCATCGGTCACACCCATTGGTTTAGTACCCGGATCTACCGCGATCCACTTATCTTTATCCACCAACAGATCCTCCATCTTGAGTTTTCATAACTCAAAACTCTGACCATTAAACTTCTCAATCTCTATCTTTCTGTTGCTCGCCATCTTCTTTCACGACCAGAATTGATCTCACAGATGTCCCACTGAATAGGGTCTACCACAGGCCCGAGTGAAACCCTTCAGCAACAAAGGCGTCCCCTTGAAGCCAAAACATCTCTGACACCAAATGTAGGTTTTAAATCCGTATAGAAATTACCTGCATACGAATTCTAAATCACAGAAAAAATAAAAATGCGAGAGCATAACACATAAAACACATATACACAGAGATTTCCCACTGGATCCCAAAACCGGGACTACCAGCTTGATTTTTCATTATGTTCCTTTCAATGTTACAATACATATTTATACATGCCGAAGCATCCAATACCATGGACTGAAAACCATCGCGTCCAAAACCATGGACCGAAAACCATCGCATCCAAAAAACATGTGCGAAAATCATGCATCCCAATGTATAGTCTAGCTTGAACTCTGAGTCTACCACTACTTGTATCTTAGCAGAATTATTCTCCTATAATAAGTATCCTAGACCATAGGACTTAACAATAATCTAGTAGTGTAAAAAATTAATGATGTCCCATTACCATTTATCGAAATTTGAATTTTTTTCATTGTAGCGTCATAATGGGTTGCATTCGGTTCTCTCGGTCTAGGCACCAACTTAGAACCTCAAACCCTTCATTGTTAATATAATGTTTTTTCTATAAATGTCGAGTATGTAATTATTTAATTAGAAGTTTCTCCTCTTACTAGAATAGGAGTTATACTCAGGAGTTCGGTCAATACTCTATTTTGATCTGGTGTTGTGATGTAATCTTAGGGCTCTCTGCCCTAATGATGAATACATGGGTATAAACCTATTTTCTTGTAGATATTATGGATGGTTTTCTCCTGTAAAGCATTTCACGATTTCTGTTGTCTATATCTAGTTTGACTTTTTTGTTTGAGGGTATTTCTAATAGCTCATTTTGTAAGTGTCTCCTATAAATTCTAATTTAATTTGGAAGTTGTGTATGCCATTATGACTATGAAATTTAATTCACTTTCTTATTGTACATGTATTCCAGTAAAGACTGATAATTTTTATAGTCGTGGTCATCTACAATAAATACTATCTTGATAGTTTGGTTTCCATGTATTTCCTTTCTATACTAAATTAAGGATTTATTTTAATATGTTTATATATGCATATCTATTGTTTGTTGGTCAATTTAATTCTTATAGAATTCCTGCTCAAGCTAATTGTACCAAGAATCTTGGTGGATCCAATCGCATACTATTATCCTTCACCACTACGTAAGGGATGGATGCTATTAGTTCTCGGGTTTGCATACACCTGTAGATAAATCCCTCCTTCCTTTTAACGAAGGAATTTAGCCTCTATACCAGAAGGGTCTGTATAACAATCAACCTCATTCCTTCCAAATTTCAGGTAGACACATGGGAAAATCATTCTTCTGCCAATTTGTAAACTGGAGTTGAAATCCCATGAGTTCCTGGTTTCGCAACCTAACACTGTTCATAATTAAGCAAAAATTTATACCACCGAAGTTGGAGAATTTTATAATAATTGTTTTCTTAATCTCTCCGAGTATATAGTCTAGCTTGAACTGTGAGTGTACCACTACTGGTATCTTAGCAGAATTATTCTCCTATAATAAGTATCTTAGACCATAGGACTTGACAATAATCTAGTAGTGTACAAAATTAATGATGACCCATTACAATTTATTGAACTTTTTATTTTTTTCCTTGCAGTGTCATTATGGGTTGCATTCGGTTCTCTTGGTCTAGGCACCAACTTAGAACCTGAACCCCTTCATTGTTAATATAATGTTTTTTATGTAAATTTCGTGTAAGTAATTATTTAATAGGAAGTTTCTCCTCTTACTAGAATAGGAGTTCTACTGAGGAGTTCAGACAATACTCTATTTTGATTTGGTGTTGTGATGTAATCTTAGGGCTCTCTGTCCTAATGATGAATAGATGGGTATAAACCTATTTTCTTGTAGATTTTATGGATGATTTTCTCCTGTATAGCCTTTCATTATTTTAGTTGTCTATATCTGGTTTGACTTTTTTATTTGAGGGTACTTCTAATAACTGATTTTGTAAGTGTTTTCTATAAATTCTAATTTAATTTGGAAGTTGTGTATGCCATTATGACTATGAAATTTAATTCATTTTCTTATTGTACATGTATGCTAGTAAAGACTAATAATTTTTATAGTGGCGGTCATCTACAATGAATACTGTCTTGATAGTTTGGTTTCCATGTATTTATTTTCTATACTAAATTAAGGATTTATTTTACTATGTTTCTATATGCATATTTATTGCTTATTGCTCAATTTAATTCTTAGAGAATTCCTGCTTGAGGTAATTGTGCCAAGAATCTTGGTGGATTCAATCGCATACTATTATCCTTCACCACCACGTAAGGTATGTATGCTATTAGTTCTCGGGCTTGCATACACCTGCAGATAAATTCCTCCTTCCTTTTAACGAAGGAATTTAGCCTCTATACCAGAAGGGTCTGTATAACAATCCACCTCATTCCTTTGAAAATTTCAGGCAGACACATGGGAAAATCGTTCACCTGCCAATTCGTTAACTGGAGTTGAAATCCCATGAATTCCTGGTTTCACATCCTAACACTATTGGTAATTATGCAAAAATTTATACTACCCAAGTTGGAGAATTTTATGATAATTGTTTCCTTAATCTCTCCCATTGTATAGTCTAGCTTGAACTGTGGGTGTACCACTATTGGTATCCTAGTAGAATTATTCTCCTATAATAAGTATCCTAGACCATAAGACTTAACAATAATCTGGTAGTGTACAAAATTGATGACTCCCCATTAAAATTTATCGAGCATTGAATTTTTTTCCTTGCAGCATCATTATGGGTTGCATTCAGTTCTCTCGATCTAGGCACCAACTTAGAACCTGAACCCCTTCATTGTTAATATAATGTTTTTTATATAAATGTTGAGCATGTAATTATTTAGTAGGAAGTTTCTCCTCTTACTAGAATAGGAGTTCTACTGAGGAGTTTGGTCAATACTCTATTTTGATAGTCTCAAGGCTCTCTGCCCTAATGATGAATACATGGGTATAAACATGTTTTCTTGTAGATTTTATGGATGGTTTTCTATTGTATAGCCTTTCATGATTTCAGTTGTCTATATCTGGTTCGACTTTTTTATTTGAGGGTATTTCTAATAAGTAATTTTGTAAGTTTTTCTATAAATTCTAATTTAATTTGGAAGTTGTGTATGCCATTATGAATATGAAATTTAATTCATTTTCTTATTGTACATGTATGCCAATAAAGACTGATAATTTTTATAGTCGCGGTCATCTACAATGAATACTCTCAATAGTTTGGTTTCCATGTATTTATTTTCTATAGTAAATTAAGGATTGATTTTAATATGTTTCTATATCCATATCTATTGTTTATTGGTCAATTTAATTCTTATATAATTCCTGCTCGAGCTAATTGTGCCAAGAATCTTGGTGGATTCAATCACATACTATTATCCTTCACCACCATGTAAGGAATGGATGCTATTAGTTCTCGGGTTTGCATACACCTACAGATAAATCGGTCCTTCCTTTTAATGAAGGAATTTAGCCTCTATACCAGAAGGGTTTGTATAACAATCTACCTCATTCCTTCCAAAATTTTAGGTAGACACATGGGAAAATTGTTTGTCTGCCAATTCATGAATTGGAGTGGAAATCCCATGAATTCCCGGTTTCACAGCCTAACACTGTTGGTAATTAAGCAAAAATTTATACTACCCAAGTTGGGGAATTTTATGATGATTATTTCCATAATCTATCCCATTGTATAGTCTAGCTTGAAATGTGAGTGTTCCACTACTAGTATCTTAGTAGAATTACTCTCATCTAATAAGTATCCTAGACCATAGGACATAACATTAAACTGGTAGTGTACAAAATTAATGACTCCCCATTAAAATTTATCCGACTTGGAATTTTTTCCCTTGCAACATCATTATGGGTTGCATTCGGCTCTCTTGGTCTAGGCACCAAATTAGAACCTGAACCCCTTCATTGTTAATATAATGTTTTTTATATAAATGTTGAGTATGTAATTATTTAATAGGAAGTTTCTCCTCTTACTAGAATAGGAGTCCTACTGAGCAGTTCGGTCAATACTCTGTTTTGATCAGGTGTTGTGATGTAATCTTCCCTAATGATGAATACATGGGTATAAACCTATTTTCTTGTTGATTTAATGCATGGTTTTCTCTTATATAGCCTTTCATGATTTCATTTGTCTATATCTAGTTAGACTTTTTTATTTGAGGTTATTTCTAATAACTGATTTTGTAAGTGTTTTCTATAAATTCTAATTTAATTTGGAAGTTGTGTATGCCATTATGACTATGAAATTTAATTCATTTTCTTATTGTACATGTATGCCAGTAAAGACTGATAATGTTTATAGTCTCGGTCATCTACAACGAATACTGTCTCGATAGTTTGGTGTCCATGTATTTATTTCTTATACTAAATTAAGGATTTATTTTAATATGGTTCTATATGCATATCTATTGTTTATTGGTGAATTTAGTTCTTATAGAATTCCTACTCGAGCTAATTGTGCCAAGAATCTTACTGGATTCAATCGTATACTATTATCCTTCACCACCATGTAAGGGATGGATGCTATTAGTTCTCGGGTTTGCATATACCTGCATATAAATCCCTCCTTCCTTTTAACAAAGGAATTTAGCCTCTATACGAGAAGGGTCTATATAACAATGCACCTCATTCCTTCCAAAATTTCAGGCAGACACATGGGAACATCGTTCGTCTGCCAATTCGTGAACTGTATTTGAAATCCCATGAATTCCTGGTTTCATAGCTTAACACTGCCAGTAATTAAGCAAAAGTTTATACTACCCAAGTTGGGGAAATTTATGATAATTGTTTCCTTAATCTCTCCCACTGTATAGTCTAGCTTGAACTGCAAGCGTACCACTATTAGTATCTTAGTAGAATTATTCTCCTATAATAAGTATCCTAGAGCATAGGACTTAACAATAATCTGGTAGTGTAGAAAATTAATGACGCCCCATTACAATTTATCAAACTTTGAATTTTTTTCCTTGTAACGTCATTATGGGTTGCATTCAGTTCTCTCGGTCTAGGCACCAACTTAGAACATGAACCCCTTCATTGTTAATATAATGTTTTTTTATGCAAATGTCGAGTATGTAATTATTTAGTAGGAAGTTTCTCCTCTTACAAGAATAGGATTTCTACTGAGGAGTTCAGTCAATACTCTATTTTGATCTAGTGTTGTGATGTAATCTCAAGGCTCTTTTCCCTAATGATGAATAGATGGGTATAAACCTATTTTATTGTAGATTTTATGGATGGTTTTCTCCTGTATAGCCTTTCACGATTTCAGTTGTATATATCTTGTTGGGATTTTTTATTTGAGGGTATTTCTTATAACTGATTTTGTAAGTTTTTCTATAAATTCTAATTTAATTTGGAAGTGTTGTATGCCATTATGACTATGAAATTTAATTCATTTTCTTATTGTACATGTATGCCAGTAAAGACTAATAATTTTTATAGTCGCGGTCATCTACGATGAATGTTGTCTCGATAGTTTGGTTTCCATGTATTTCTTTTCTATACTAAATTAAGGATTTATTTTAATATGTTTCTATATGCATATCTATTGTTTATTGGTCAATTTGATTCTTATAGAATTCCTACTCGAGTTAATTGTGCCAAGAATCTTGGTGGCTTCAATCGCATACTATTATCCTTCACCACCACATAAGGGATGGATGTTATTAGTTCTCGGGCTTGCATACATCTGCAGATAAATACCTCCTTCCTTTTAACGAAGGAATTTAGATTCTATACCAGAAGGGTTTGTATAATAATCCACCTCATTCCTTCCAAAATTTCAGGCAGACACATGGGAAAATCGTTCGTCTGCCAATTCGTGAACTGGAGTTGAAATCCCATGAATTCTTGGTTTCATTGCCTAACACTATTGGTAATGTAGCAAAAATTTACACTACCCAAGTTGGAGAATTTTATGATAATTGTCTCCTTAATCTCTCCCACTATATAGTCTAGCTTGAATTGTGAGTGTACCACTACTGGTATCTTAGCAGAATTATTCTCCTGTAATAAGTATTCTAGAGCATGGGACTTAACAATAATCTGGTAGTGTACAAAATTAATGATGCCCCATTACAATTTATCAAACTTTGATTTTTCTTCCTTGCATCGTCAGTATGGGTTGCATTTGGTTCTCTTGGTTTAGGCACCAACTTAGAACCTGACCCCCTTCATTTTTAATATAATGTTTTTTATATCAATGTTGAGTATATAATTATTTAATTGGAAGTTTCTCCTCGTACTAGAATAGGATTTCTACTGAGGAGTTCGATCAATACTCTATTTTGGTCTGGTGTTGTGATGTAAGCTTAGCGCTTTTTTCCCTAATGATGAATACATGGGTATAAACTTATTTTCTTGTAGATTTTATGGATGGTTTTCTCCTGTATAGCCTTTCATGATTTCAGTTGTCTATATCTGGTTAGCCTTTTTTATTTGAGGGTAATTCTAATAACTGATTTTGTAAATGTTTTCTATAAATTCTAATTTAATTTGGAAGTTATGTATGCCATGATGACTATGAAATTTAATTCATTTTCTTATTGTACATGTATGCCAGTATAGAGTAATAATTTTTATATTCGTAGTCATCTACAACGAATAATGTTTCAATAGTTTGGTTTCCATGTATTTCCTTTCTATACTAAATTAAAGATTTATTTTAATATGTTTCTATATGCATATATTTTGTTTATTGATCAATTTAATTCTTATAGAATTCCTGCTCTAGCTAATTGTGCCAAGAATCTTGGTGGATTCAATCACATACTATTATCCTTCACCACCATGTTAGGGATGGATGCTATTAGTTGTCGAGCTTGCATACACCTGCAAATAAATCTCTCCTTCCTTTTAACGAAGGAATTTAGCTTCTATTACAGAAGGGTCTGTATAACAATCCACCTCATTCCTTCCAAAATTTGGGAAAATTGTTCGTCTGCCAATTCGTGAACTAGAGTTGAAATCCCATGAAATTCTAGTTTCATAGCTTAACACTGTTGGTAATTAATAAAAAAATTATATTACCCAAGTTGGGGAATTTTATGATAATTGTTTCCTTAATCTCTCCCACTGTATAGTCTAGCTTGAATTGTGAGTGTACCACTACTGGTATCTTAGTAGAATTATTCTCCTATAATAAGTATCCTAGACCATAGGACTTAACAATAATCTGGTAGTGTACAAAATTAAAGGCACCCCATTACAATTGATCGAACTTTGAATTTTTTTCCTTGCAGCATAATTATGGGTTGCATTCGGTTCTCTCAGTCTAGGAACCAACTTAGAACCTGAACCCCTTCATTGTTAATATAATGTTTTTTATATAAATTTCGAGTATGTAATCATTTAATAGGAAGTTTCTCCTCCATCTAGAATAGGAGTTCTACTAAGGAGTTCAGTCAATACTCTATTTTGATCTAGTGTTGTGATGTAATCTCAAGGCTCTCTGCCCTAATGATGAATACATGGGTATAAACTTGTTTTCTTGTAGATTTTATGGATGGTTTTCTCCTGTATAGCCTTTCATGATTTCAGTTGTCTATATCTGGTTCGACTTTTTTATTTGAGGGTATTTCTAATAAATGATTTTGTAAGTGGTTTCTATAAATTCTAATTTAATTTGGAAGTTGTGTATGCCATTATGACTATGAAATTTAATTCATTTTCTTATTGTACATGTATGCCATAGACTAATAATTTTTATAGTCGTGGTCATCTACAACGAATATTGCCTCAATAGTTTGGTTTCCATGTATTTCTTTTCTATACTAAATTAAAGATTTATTTTAATATGTTTCTATATGCATATCTATTGTTTATTGGTCAATTTAACTCTTATAGAATTCCTGCTCTATCTAATTGTGCTGAGAATCTTGGTGGGTTCAATCACATACTATTATCCTTCACCACCACGTAAGGGATGGATGCTATTAGTTCTCAGGATTGCATACACCTGCATATAAATCCATCCTTCGTTTTAACGAAGTAATTTAGGCTCTATACCAGAAGGGTTTGTATAACGATCCACCTCATTCATTCCCAAATTTCAGGCATACGCATGGGAAAATCATTCATCTGCCATTTCGTGAACTGAAGTTGAAATCCAATGAATTCTTGATTTCATAGCCTAACACTGTCAATAATTAAGAAAAATTTTATACTACCCAAGTTGGGTAATTTTATGATAATTATTTCCTTAATCTCTCCCACTGTATAGTCTAGCTTGAACTATGAGTGTACCACTACTGGTATCTTAGTAGAATTATTGTCCTATAATAAGTATCCTAGACCATAGGAATTAACAATAATATGGTAGTGTACAAAATTAAGGACACCCCATTACAATTTTTCAAACTTTGAATTTTTCCCTTGTTGTGTCATTATGGGTTGCATTCGGTTCTCTCGGTCTAAGACCAACTTAGAACCTGAACCCCTTCATTGTTAATATAATGTTTTTTATATAAATTCCGAGTATGTAATTATTTAATATGAAGTTTCTCCTCTTACTAGGAAAGGAGTTCTAATGAGGAGTGCGGTCAATACTCTATTTTGATCTGGTGTTGTGATGTAATCTCAGGGCTCTCTGCCGTAATGATGAATACATGGGTATGAACTTGTTTTCTTGTAGATTTTATGGATGGTTTTCTCCTGTATAGCCTTTCACGATTTAATGTTGTCTATATCTGGTTCAACTTTTCTATTGAGGGTATTTCTAATAACTGATTTTGTAAGTGTTTTCTATAAATTCTAATTTAATTTGGAATTTGTGTATGCCATTATGACTATGAAATTTAATTCATTTTCTTATTGTACATGTATGCCATAAAGATTGATAATTTTTATAGCCGCGGTCATCTATAATGAATATTGTCTCGATAGTTTGTTTTCCATGTATTTCTTTTCTATACTAAATTAAGGATTTATTTTAATATGTTTCTATATGCATATCTATTGTTTATTGGTCAATTTAATTCTTATAGAATTCTTGCTCAATCTAATTGTGCCAAGAATCTTGATGGGTTCAATCACATACTATTATCCTTCACCACCACGTAAGGGATGGATGCTATTAGTTCTCGGGCTTGCATACACCTGCAGATAAATCCCTCCTTCCTTTTAACGAAGGAATTTAGCCTCTATACCAGAAGGTCTGTATAACGATCCACCTCATTCCTTCCAAAATTTCAAGCAAACACATGGGAAAATTGTTCGTCTGCCAATTCGTGAACTGTAGTTGAAATCCCATGAATTCCTGGTTTCACAGCCTAACACTGTCGGTAATTAAGCTCAAATTTATACTACCCAAGTTGGGGAATTTTATGATAATTGTTTCCTTAATCTCTCCCATTGTATAGTGTAGCTTGAACTGTGAGTGTACCACTTATGGTATCCTAGCAGAATTATTCTCGTATAAGAAGTATCTTAGACCAGAGGATTTAACAATAATCAAGTAGTGTAGAAAATTAGTGACGCCCCATTACAATTTATCAAAATTTGAATTTTTTTTCCTTACAGCGTGACATCAAAGATGATGCTAGCCAGCCTATATCCAATTTTCTTTATGATCTAAGTAGGAGGTTGTGAGTGAACGTATACTTCAAGAATTAAAATCCTCTAATCCCCCAGTAATAAATGAATGACGTATCATATAACCCCCATGTTGACGTGTTTTCTTCTCAAAGATGTATGAAAAGAACCCACTTAAGATTGTGGATGACACAAAATCTCAACAATAGAAATGATTGCTAAACATTGTGGATCTGCAACTATTGATAGAAACAAAACCTGCCAAAATTTTGATCTCTGCTACGGTCATAGTTAAACAGTGAAAGAAAGAGTAATAACCCCAAACATCCAATTGAAACCATATATGTAAAGAATAATTTAATAATAACACATGTGAAGGGAATAGACAAATGCTACCAGTCCCCCTCTATGGGATGGGTTCTTGGCTATCCTCAAATGTCTTCAACTTTTGTAGAGTCTCTCTCCTCTATAATGCATAAACCCAACAAAAATATGGTGTGCGACAAAGAAAATATTCAGAGTTACAATAGTGAGTGCAACAATGAAAACAATCAAAAGTGAATAATGAATGGAAAACCCTTATATTTATAACAGAATATTAAGTTATCCTTGAATAATGAGCAATAATAAAATATTATTGATCCCATTCTTAGAATAACCACTTGGAATATTTTATTATATTTATTTAAGAGGGAAAAAGTATTTAAACTTTTATTTAGAAATAATACAGAAATACATGATTTATTTATCATCTCAATGAATTAGTTAAGGAATAATAAACAAATACGGATTTATTTAACTATTCCTAAGGGATTTAGTCAAATTTAACAAAGAATAATAATTAATTAGTGATTAATTAATTATTCTTAGAGAAAAGTAAGATAAATAAGGATTTATCTATTTATTTTTCATGATTGGGTCAAATTTGACAAGGAATAATAATAAAACAATGATTTGATTAATTATTTCTAGAAGAAAATCAAATAAAGAGTGATTTATTTAATTATTCTTCATGGGTTTAACTATAAATTACTTAACAAAGGTGGTTTATTAAGTAATTTCTCTTAGTGAAAGCAATTTTACTATGGTAAAATTGGCTTTACATGGTGTACTTCGATCCATCTAGTAAATTAGGCTAGATGATCAACTTTTTGGTGATAAAAAGTTTCCCCCCAATGTACGAGTGTTAGGAGAAAAATGTATGACCGAAGTATGTTGTAAAGAGATAATCACTTAGACAACACATGGGAGAGAGAGAGAGAGAGAGAGAGAGAGAGAGAGAGACCAATGAAGTTGAATCTTAGACAGTACAGTGATAGAGGGGGTGAGACTAATGCAAGTATCCTTTTATGTTTGTGGTACTAGACCTTAATGAGGCAGGGGAGGCATAACCATACTCACCGAGATAACTTAGTACGAAAATAATGGTTCACCCAGAAATATGAAACTGAGCAATAAAGTACATGCTGAATGGTACATGACATGCTGGCATAACAGAGCAAGAAAATAATACAATGTGTCCCATATACATAATGCACCTGGTAAAAACATGAGCCTAGACTGAATATAATAATATATGATTACATGAGATATAAAGCCCTTTACCTCAATAAATGGGTGGTAGAGAGGGTAGAACAACCGGAGAAGCCCTGTTGAATAGGGAAGGGCTCTACAAAACTGAACAGAGCATCTGAAGGGGACATGCATGTTATGGACACTGTGATCAGTAGGAACCGAACCCATCAACTCTGTGGAATTGAATTTGAGGCTATAGTATAGTAGGTATGTATTCGAGTATATGGGGGGCTACCAGAAGGGCCACCCTCTCATGAGGTTTGAAACATCTCATACACACCCAGGAATCATTGGTATAGTCTGCTACATCACTAAACCATAAAGTGTATGGATCACGAACATGAAATGATCAAGTCAAAGGGAAATAATGGGACCCCCTTCTCTATCTAAGGTGTTGAACAAGATTGGAAACTGGAACTGAGATACACCACCCTCTAGGCCGTTCCTCTGGATTGAATAAGCTGATGTCAAAAGAATAGGGCTTGCGATAGATGAGGCAATGAGGATCCTCAACTAAAGCATGAGGGAAATAGTAATGTGACTGATGGATTGACACCAATGATAATTTGAAAATGGGACTGAGGGACAAAAAATGACTCCCCTTATCAGAGCATAAAGTGCATGGTTGACATCCCAGCAATTGACTCAACTTTGGAGGAGATGGGGACAATATGATTGGGGGCCAAAATGGGTAACATAGGATGAGCGATATGTAGATATGGATGGAATACTATGACATGATATGATGGGACATGAAATAGACTCCAAGAATGCAAGGGAGACTCATTGTGGATGCTTTGAACAAGGGTGACTCGATGACGCTACCACACAGATGAGGCTAGGTGGGGACCATGAAAACATGACTAAATGATGGTTACTTATGATGAAAATTGACATATGGTACAACAAGTATTAAGAGGAGTTGGACCTCAAAATACAAGTGTCGCTTTATGATGAAATTTGATTTTGAGAGACGACGAAGTGAGCTTCTTGGAAAAATGGTTTCCAGGTGAAGGGTCAAATCATCAAAATATGAGGAAGACCCATTTTAGAGCTTGGTGAGAGCTTTCCAATGGTACCAATGGTTCATCAAACTAAGCTACGGTCTAGTCGCAATGAGTGATAGAAAAATTGGGTATTTTTCTATAAAAGGGCATTTTCCCTCAATTTGGATTCATTTGCTAAGTGAGCTATGGTGAATTTGGAGAGGAGAAAAGGCCATAAATCTTGTGGAGATCGTAGTAGACAAACTAACCATTGGAATTAGGATCTACAAATTTTAGTTGGGTGGCCTTACTCATTTCTTCAATTTCATTGGTTTATTTCCTGATTTTTTGGCACTTGGTAGCTCCCTTAGAGACCCTTGGTGTTGTTGACGGTTGCTTCACACCTTTTGGGCCCAGAAGTGCAATGTGGCTTGTAGGAAATAATTGGAAACCTGCGAGCTCACACTTTCTTGGCTGAAAACTGTGATTTGTGGTTGGAGCTAGAGTTGGTCTACTTGTATGGTGGGGGCTGTAGGTTGATCAATTTAGTCGGTTATTTTTTTTTATGAACTGACAAGACATGTGGTGTTTTTTAGATATGGTAGATACGAAAATCAACTGGTGTGAATGAGACTTGGATACTCTTTGATTCAAGATCTAGGGGGTTCAGGTGTTCAAGGGGCATTGACTTGTTATGGTGTTCTCAAGTTGGTAGAGAACCCATTGTTGAGGGCAGGTGGGCCCTTGCTATCGAGAATCGTGAGCTATTAGGATCCGGACCAGGAGGTATTTGTTATGTAAGGGCATAAGATCGAGCTCACATTACAGAATATTTAGTTCTTGACTGGGGTGCCTCCTCTTGGAGTGGTGGGGGATATTCATCTGGTGTTACTAAGTTTGTGGAGTGCCATTGTCGACGGGATGTTCATGTCTAGGGCACAACTATCCCACTTGTTGATCTAGAGAGGCTAGAGGAATAGGTTGTTGTTGTAGTTTTGCTACGAGTCTTGGGCAACCATGCGCTCCACCACATCACTGGAGGGCAGATGATGTTAGTTGAGAGTGTTTTGGCTGGGACCTACTATGGGTGGGACCAGATAATGCTGTCGTAAGTGAAATGACAATTGATTCTTTATAAGAGGTAGGTGAATCATGATTGCACTTTTGGTACAATACTATGTGCATTATTCTTTGAGAAGATACCCACTATCTATCCTCATGTATAGATCTGAGATGACAACCCACAAGAGTCTAGGATGCACCGCTAGGGGTAGTTACTGTGGAGAGGAGGAGGAGGGGGAGTTGGGTGGGTGTTCCAACCCGAGTTTTTTGCACACTGGGACTTGATGCCCCTTTATATTGA
Organism: Pinus taeda; assembly: GCA_000404065.3. Classification (NCBI taxonomy): domain Eukaryota; kingdom Viridiplantae; phylum Streptophyta; class Pinopsida; order Pinales; family Pinaceae; genus Pinus; species Pinus taeda. The sequence continues at coordinate 251,235 of APFE030454821.1, read as the reverse complement.
TGGCTACCCTTATAGTGAGCTCAACTATCTGGGGATCCTAACTTGCCACTTCCGGCTGGGCAAGCATGGGGACCGGACGGTAAGTGTTATTTTCTATGTTTTATGGTGCACTTTATATTTTTTTCACATGTATATGGTACTGAGTGTGTAATATGTGGTACGTAGACATAGCACCGGTAAAGCCGACAAGATACGCAGGCCGAGCCGCAGTGCCTAGGGCTGTAGATCGGGGTACATCATTGTCACAACAAGGTCCAAAGGATCCTGCGCTGCTTGCTGACTTGCATTATAGGTGTGATGTAATTTTAATTGGGGTTTCAAAGCATAGATGGCATGACTTAAAGGACCGCTACATAGATGAGTGTACTTGTCTTCCCTCAGAGTGGTGTATTGTGTGGTGTGTGGCAATGGCAGGTCAAGCAGTACGTGATCTACGTGTAGGTGGAGTAGAGCCTTTGGTGCATGATCTGACGTAAAGTGACTAGATGTAGGGACATGTGGGTACCCTTGATTGTGATTTTTGTAACATGCTATGGGCATGTCGGATGTATTTAGAGCTATGGTTCCAAACATTTTTATGATACATAATATGATTATGCATTTTATATGATGATGATGGTTCACCATTTGTTTTATTTAAGATTGTCTTCTGTAGTATACATGTGATAAATTCCAATTTAGGATGTTGTTTGCAATGGTATCTACATAGTGATTTTGGGCTTTAGGCACATGCCTGCAAATAATGGTTTCAAATTCACGTACCAATAGCTTCACTTGTAGATATTTTCTAAATAGGACTTGGTTATGCACATGATACACACCATTCGATTGCATGACAAGTAGTAAGGAATCTAAATGGACATGAAGATGAAGGACACAATGAGCGAGGGAATCAACTAACAAACCTATAACTGCATCATATTTGGCTTGATTATTGGTGGCAGATCCAATGCACATGTCGTTTGAAAGGACTAATGTATGCAAGAGAGTAGAAATGGCCTAGACTACGGAGGCTAGATTCTGGGAGAAGCGACTTAAACCGTTGGCACGACTGATATACGGTGTGGATGATGGATCCATCTTGTTAGGGTCCTATAATAATAGGATTCATAATTTTGAATTGGCTATAATTAGTCTTGTAATATTGTACATACTTTTTCTTTCTGCAAAATGTTTTCCATATTAAAAATTTAAAAATGTAAAGAGGGTATGTCCTAAAAGAAATATTAAAGGACAAAAATAATAAGAAAAGATAAAAAAAGTGAAAAAAATATTAACCCCAAACAAAAAGAGATCATGAAAGTGTGCACGTGTAAGTGTCACTGCTTTTTACTTTATTGTGAAAAATAATGGTTGTGTGCAGCTTGTCATAAATTCTACAACCCATGATAGTCAAACTGTTTAATCTTGACTAGTTCATGTTTTATATTTCTTGTTTATAGATAGGGAATAAATATCTTGCCAAACTGTTTAACCTTGGAAGATCAGTAGTTAGGTAGAGAAATAAAAATGTTCTCATAAGCTTAATCTGAGCCATTGGAACATATAAGGTTATAATTAGATAGTTTACTTTTCAAAAGAAAAAGGAAAGAAAGGGTCTTCTAGCTTAAATGCACCCAATTAAGTGAAGAAAAAATGTTAGGGTAAGTAAAGGGAAAGTTGAAGAAAGGTTGTAGAAGTACAAATTTGATTCAAACATAAGCACATTTATCATGCTTAATCCTATGTTTCAGTGTGTAGGAGTAGTTATGAAAGTGAAAGGATGTTCACAAGCTCATTTAATTAACTTCCCCCCTATGTCATTTCACTCCCCACTACATACTTACTAATTTCCCCACTATCGCATCATTTCCTAAGTAAATACCCTTTTCCCTCCATTTTGACCCTTACCCCTTGGTTTCACACATTTCCCTAGAAAATTACCCTCCAAAAGTCATTTCCCAACCCAAAACCCCTCTTTCCTAGTGTGAAACCCATTCCCCTTTGAAAAAATAATTTTCCCCTTATTAATTTCCCTATTTCACACAAACATCCCATAAAAAATCATAAAAACCCCTTGTCCTAAGTTTAAATCCCCCCCTCCCCCCCGCTTTATTTAACTTTAACTCCACCATACCATATTTTCCATATTTCCCCTAAAAACCCATAAAACCCCTTTTAGCCTAAGTTTTATCTCCCCCCCCCCCGAATTACTTAGCAAATTATGCAGATTCACTTTTTTCCCTATATAAACCCATTACCCTCAGTGCAGTAAATAAACCCTGCCACAGTTATCCCTGGTCCCACTCCATAAACTTGTGCATTACATTTTTAACCTGCTTATATTTAACCCCGCTTTATATCATAAATTAATTACAAATCACTTGTAATTATTCCTCGGGTTCCACTAATCTCCGCCAATTACCCTTCGTGTAGCTTCACTGCATGATAGTTGTTAGATATCTCACCCCTAGATTTGACATCGCACATCCATATCATGCACTCCCAATGTCCGTCCTTTACCAGCTTGAGAGCAAGCGAGATTCATGGTTTTGCTTGGAACCCTTTTCGCTACGTGGTAGCTCCATGCTAACTCATGTTCTCTCATGAAAAATACTGCCTGATGGCCAAAAGTAGTGCGATGAGTCTTAAAAATGCCTCCACACGTAAGACCAAACCATCATTGTTCATATTATGAAATTCCGCGCCAATTTTAGCCATTACATGTTAAAACCCTGAAGACCCTTGTTTTCACTCTTTTTGCTCATTTTTCCAGTGAAAGCTGCATTAGCCATCTGTGCCACCCTAAGCCTCTATGACTGAATTTCACAATGGATTACCTCCCAAACACACTCCGGACTCTGGTGATAGTTATTCCCAATTCAAATACAACCTTCAATCACCTCCTCTCAAACCTAGATTTTATTAACGAATTGTTTTATTTTGCAAGTGATTGGTAGAATAGGGGCTTAAATAAACAATTTTGATACTAGTTCCAAAACCTCTTTACTCCAAAATTTGCAAGTAAAATGTATTCAAAATCCTTTATCCAGAAGGAAAAGACAATTATCACAAAGCAAAAGAAATCAGTTACATAGAGGTAGAGAGGGTTAAAATAGAGATAAAATCATTTTCACCATCACAACAAAGGATTCTTGCAAACTTCTCTCTAAGTAACATTTTGTATTCTACATAGTAAAAATCATTTTTACTCAAAATACAAAAACATGAAAGAGTGAGTAAGATTTATAGTGAAAGGTAAAAGTAAAATTAGGTGACAGAGCATTCAGTTAAAAGACTAAACATAGGAAATAGATAAAGAAATACAGTTGAAAAACAAACATATGAAAGAGTATCAGATGAAAGGTCATAAGTAAATATGACATCCGGCATGAAGACCAAATATCCAAGCATATTAAAAGGAAAAATATTAGAGACTAAAAGACAGCAAAACCTAAATAATAGGGACAACAAAAAGCAGTTCAGTAGCTGTCTCTATCTTCTTGCATGAAGATATTTCCTTTTCCTAGATTAGTTCTCAATGAGTTTTTGAGATATTTTGTAAGTTATTTTGTATAAATACTTCATAATTCAAAGTATTAGGAGTGGATTGCTATACATTTGTAGATTTATTTTGAGCTTAAACCTAAGGGTGATTGTACCAATTTTCAAGTCAACAGACTGGATCAAGTAATAAAAAGATTGCACTAGAGGATTCAAGAGATGAGCTATTGCAATGAAGTATCTTCTTTGTCTGATTTTGTTACCTTCTTATGTGTTTCATAAACTTAATTTTTATCTATATTTGAATGAATTAACTAGAAATTTAACTTCGAATCTATTTAAGTACACTTTTTTTTACATAGTTAGTCATTTATATGTTTTCTTCTGATACGCGGATTTGAGAACCCTTAATTGCTCTCCCATCCTGATTGACCTCTTTTTCTTCTCTTCATGATCTAGCCTAGGGCACCCTTAATTTCTCCCTGGATCTGATTAGAAACCATTTCACCTTCAAGCCTTTTATATATGTAGTAACTCCTCTATCTTGCCCTCTAGAAACTGTTTTTAGAACTTAATCAAGTCTTTTTTGTCCGAAATTTGACCCCATAGCCCAATGGTAAAAGAAAACCCTTTTTCATCTAAGTGATCCCACCACCCAAATTCAAATAAAAAACCCAAGCACAATCATAACTAGCCTAAAATAATTTAACTAGAACAAAGTTAAATCATAAAGAGAGAGCCCTCTTTGAGATTAGGAAGGCTAGGTCCTGATCTCCAAAAGTGGTTTGTGGTTACCTCTATCATTTCTTTTTTTGACAACTTTGAAGAAATTTTGGAGTGATAACATCATTGGCGACCATACTGGGGAATTTGATCCACATTCTAATAAAAATTTAATGAAATTTTAAATTTCATCTTGAGCCCCTTAAGGTCATTTTCTGAAGTTGTTCTTGAAAAATTTCATAAAAAGCAGTTAAAAAAAAGTTAGAATTTTGGCTCTTAAGAAGACTCAATTTACCATGGAAAATCTAGATCCAAACCCTACTACTATAGTTGATGACCTAGACAGAATTTTAAGAAAACCAAAAAACGTAGAAACTGAGGCAACTAGTAGCCAATTAGTCAAAGCAAACTCACTCCCTGAGGAGTTGTCAAATCTAGAGGAAATTCGTTTTGATTTGTCATTTCACTTCTCATTATTTAGAACTAAATATGAGAATGCAATTCATGAAACAGTGTTATAACCTGAGTTTATTCAACTCATTGAATCAAAAGGGGTGATTATCCATCTAGATTTAGATAAATTTTTCCTGGAGACTTTTTACAAGTTAGAAGCTTTGACCTATACATTGATAAGCCATATAGATGATGCTTACCTTCAATAGTCTATTGAACTAGCTTCCCTTATTGCTATTGCCTCTAAAATTTCTGCACAATCTCCACTCATTGTAAATACATATTCATTTACCACTACCTCACCTATAGTAACCACCACAGTCCATTCCCCTAAACCAGTTATTCATCAACCATCCTCACCATCATCTTGTTCATATCCATCAAGTTCAAGCCCTTCCTCAACTACCAACACTTTACCCCCTAGTCAAGCCAAAATCCAAGCCATGGTAGACCGATATGCACCTCTAGTGTTACCTGCACAACTCCATGCCATGCCCCAAGATTATCAAAGAAAAATATTTTTGTTTGATGCTACTGGTCAGTACATTGCTCAACAACATGTGAACAAAATCACTGATTATTTTGAGTTGCATGAGGTAGATGAATCATATTTCCAAATGAGGTTGTTTTCTCTAACATTAATTGGGGATGTTAAGAAATGGTTCAAAGCTTTACCTACTACCCATATTGCAGACTTAGCTGCTTTTCATATATTATTCATTGATAGATGGGAGAGAAAGAAAAACCCTTTGAAAATACTTTCTGAATATGATAACATTAGAAGAGCTCATAATGAGTTAGTTTAGGATTATTTTATAAGGTTCAATAACATCTACAGTGCAATCCCTAATAATCTTAAGCCTCCACCTAACCTAGCATTAATCAAGTCCCCTGGTGGTTTTGACACTCACATGTCATACCAGTTAAGGGAAAGAAACCATCAAACATTGGAACAAATGTAAAGTAGTGTTGTTAGTGTAGAGGCTAACCTGTTAGCCAAAAAAGCCAGAATGAGAAATCAAAAGAGCATTGTAATTAAAGAGGAAACTTCCACTTCTCATGGAAAAATATATAATTTAGCAAAGAGTGTAGAGAGAATAATGGATAGATTAGAAAACATGGAAAGAAAAACTCAATAAGAGAATCAACAACCACCCCCAGTAAGAAACCCCAACTTTAGGAAGAATCCTAACACTAGAAATAATGATATACTAGATAGGTAGATTAGGCCTCCCTTCCAAGAGAACTATGATGAGGGTTCATAGAGCCATGAAGAAGAGGATGATACCCAGATAAAATTGTTAGGAATAAACAATGAAAATAGTATTTTTCTTACTCAAGAAGAACAAGAGTTATACATGCTGCAACAATTGCAATTAGAATTTGGTGAGTCCTTTGACTTTAAACAGGGTTATGAGTCAGCTATATAGGAGGTTCACAAATAGTATAGCTTAAGAAGTAAAAATAACAATGAAGCTCCCATTAGAAGACCAATCCAGACCCAAACTAAAAAGATAACAGAAGCTCCCATCACGAAAATTTTACAAATCCTTCCTAGGGGAACACCGGAGACTTCTAACCCAAAAATTGTAGATATAACCTCCACTGAAACTCAAACTGAAACAATTACTGAAATTAATCGAAACAAGAGTAATCAAAGCAAAACTGCTAAAACACAGACTGAATTTCCTACTACTAAAAGACAAGATAAAAACACACAAACTGCATTTGTTAAGAAATATCTCATCCAAACAAACAAAGATAAGCTCCCTTTCAACATCAAAACTGAAATAGAAAAATTATAGATATCAGTACCTTTGACCGAACTAGTAAAGAATGAATCCTATAGATCAAAGATAATTAAAACTTTAAATATAGGAGATGGAGAAGATGTTGTCAATTTGAATGATGATCAACTTGAATTATTATTTGGGCCTGAGGCCAATGGTGTTCATCAACAAGGGGGAGTCCCTCCTTTCTACATTAGCCTAAACATTCATGACAAAATATTACATAATATTATGTTAGACTCAAGGGCATCCCATAATTTGATGCCAAAAGAAATCATGGAGAGACTAAACCTAGACATTACCAGACCATATCAGGACTTATTTTCCTTTGACTCTAGCCAAGTTAAATGCCTTGGTTTGATCAAGGATTTATGTGTAACTCTAGTCCAATGCCTAGGAAAGTGTATTCTGATGGACATAGTAGTTGCAAACATCCCACCTAAATATGGAATGTTGTTATCTAGCTCATGGGGAGCAAAATTGCAAGGATCCTTACAGTTAGATATGCCTTATGCCACCATATCTGTTTTTCGCCAACAAAGGAAACTATAAAGAGAGACCTTGATGAAATAAATGGTGAGTAGTGCTAAAAAACCACAAAACTTTCGTATATACTCCATGCATTCTGATATGGACTCTTTCATCTTGTACAATTCAGACCATGACAATAATCAAATTACAGCTAAAGAATTGAAATACAAAACTGCTGACAGTGAAAATATTTTTCATGAGTCCCTATGGAATCTATATTTTGATGGATCTGTGAATAGGTTAGGGGTTGGTGTAGAATTTTGGATCCACAATATGGATAATAATCATTCTGAGGGACATGCATTCAGATTAAACTTCAAGTGTACAAAAAACATGGCAGAGTATGAAGCTCTTATCTTAGGGTTACAAATGGTTAGAAAACTTGGAGCCAAGGGAGTTTCTATACTTTGAGGATCAGAACTAATTATTAAACAAATTAACGACAAACACTCTGTAAAGAATCCTATACTTAGGCAATATAGGGAGACTATCCTAGATGTTGATTAAAGACCTCTTGGAAACAAACTTCGCTACCATTCCTAGAAAGCAAAATATGCAAGTCCACAATCTTGCCACTTTTGCTAGTATCTACAAATTTCCCTTCCAACCCAATCATTAGTACACTGCAGAAGTGAGACATAGGCCTATCATACCAGACAATTTGAATTATTGACAGATTTTCTCCCAGGATTCTCAGATTTATGATTTCATGAATGCTGAAGGTGAGTTTCAAAATTGTAAAATAGATACAAACTGCAGAGTATAAAATAACATAGATAGTGACATAGATGTAAATATTTTATATGTAGGTAAACCTACTAATTTCACTAGATTAGAAGTAGATAACTTAGAAAATGTAGAAATAGAGGAAATCATGAATGATGATCCTGAAATTCTTAATCTTAATTTTTTTTTTTACTAAGGGATTAGTCCCCTTAGAAGACTTGTTTGATTCCAATGATGTAGCTAGGAAAAGGAAACTAGAGCGTTTGAGAGTAGATATAGAACAGTGTAACATAGGAACTAAGGAAAAACCGAAAATCATTAAAATATCAAAAACCTTACCTAGAGAGGAAAAGGTAAAATACATAAATCTGTTTAAAGAGTTCCAAGATGTATTTGCATGGATTTATGAAGACTTGAAGTCTAATGACACCAACATAATTCAACACAAAATACTTCTCAAAGAGGATCATAAGCATTTTAAACAAAAAATTATGAGAATTAATCCAGTTCTTATGCCATCTATTGAGAAAGAAGTTAAAAGAATGTATTATGCCCAAATCATAGCCCCCATTAGATATTTAGATTGGATTTCAAACTTAATCACTACTAGGAAAAAGACTAGAGAAATAAGGCTTTATGTTGATTTCAAAAATTTAAATAAGGTCTCATTAAAAGACAACTATCCTCTACCAAAAACGGACCATACCCTTTAGAGGGTAGTAGGCTCATCCAGAATCTCTTTAATTGATGGCTTTTCTAGATATAATTAAATCTAAGTTCAACTAGAGGACCAAGCCAAAACTGCATTTACTACTCCTTGGGCTACCTTAATGTATTTGAAGATGCCTTTTGGATTAATGAATGCAGGAGCAACATTTCAAAGGACTGTGGATATAGCCTTTTCTGAGGAGATCCATGATTTCCTAGTAGTTTACCAAGATGACACCACAGTATTTTCTAAATATGACAATGAACACCTAGATCACCTTAGAAGAGTTTTCACTAAATGCAGGAAATTGGGATTTCTTTAAATCCCAAAAAGAGACTCTTTGGTCTAGAAGAAGGAAAGTTGTTGGGACATATCATATCTAAATATGGAACTAGAATAAATCCTACTAGAATAGAGGACATTTTTACCATCACTCATCCTAGAAACATTAGAGAATTGCAGTCATTTTTAGGAAAAAGTAATTTTCTTAGGAGATTCATTTCAAATTTAGTAGAATTGATTAGAGAACTAAATAACACGTTAAAAAAGGATTCAGCACTTAAATGGATAGTGGAGGCCAAAAGTTCTTTGAAGCCATCAAGGAAGCCCTAACCAAGACTACAGTCCTTATAAGTCCTGATTTTCATAAAGATTTTATAATTTTTTCTTATGCTTCAGAACACACCATTGCAACAGTCTTGCTACAAAAGAATGTCCAAGGATATGAACAACCAACTGCATTTTTCAGTAAATCCTTAAGGGATGCCACACTCAAATACAATATTATGGAAAAACAAGAATTAGTTGTAGTAAAGGCTATGAAATATTTCAGAGTCTATATTCTATATTCTCACATCATTTCTTATGTTCCAGACTTAGTAGTCACGGACATTTTGACACAAAATGGGCCTGAAGGAAAAATAGGAAAATGGATTGCCACTATATTGGAATATGACATAGAAATAAAGCCTACTAAACTTATGAAAGGCCAAGGTTTAGTCAAACTTATGGCTGAATCGAACTGTCAGGCCCTAGATATAAATTTCATTGGTGCCCTTGATGATTAGGAAGAGATGGTGACTCCACAGATCAGTGAACCTTTTACAGATTCACCTTGGTATGTAGATATCATATTTGTATTACTAAACTTACAAGCTCCTCCTGGTTTGATAAGAACTAAAGCTAGATTTTTGAAAATGAAGTATAAAATATTGTATCATAGATAATGCTTTGTTTGGAAAGACAATAGTGGTATTCTTTTGAACTGTTTACTAAAAGATGAAGCTGATAAAATTATGCAAGAATTTCAGGCAGAGGATTGTGGAGGACACTTGTATTGGAAAACTACTGCTGACAAAATCCTGAGGTGTGGTTTCTACTGGCCCACTCTTTTTGCAGATGTTAAAAAACATCTGACCTCCTATCATAAGTGCCAGATATTTGAGGGAAAAAGAGATCTTTTACCTTTACCTCTCAAACCCATCTCCATAGAAATTCCATTTCAACAATGGGGGTTAGACTCCATTAGAGAAATACACCCAACCTCCTCAACCCAACATAAGTGGATTTTGACAGCCACTGATTATTTTACCAAATGGATAGAAGCCATCCCTTCTAGATAAGCCACAAAAATTGTCATTATTTCATTCCTAGAAAATAATATCATGTCAAGATTTGGATTCCCCCAAAATCTCATTACTAATAATGTAACTGCCTTTAAATCCAATAAAATGATAGACTTCTGTAACAAATACCACATCACCCTTAGCCACTCCACTGCCTATTACCATCAAGGTAATGGACTTGTAGAATCTTATGCAAAAGCCTGGTCAATATCATTAAGAAATTACTGGAATACAACAAAAAGACATGGAACAAAAAGTTGGTCAATGCCTTATGGGCATATAGACTAATTACAAAGATGTCCATTAGCACATATCCCTATCAGTTAGTATATGGGATGGATTTTGTTTATCCATCCTCTTTGGGATTTCCAGTGATGAAGATCATCCAAGAGTTGCAGGTACAACCAAATGATATCCGAAGAAGGATAAATCAGACCATTCACTTGTAGCAGACCAAAGAATAAGTATATGTAAAATTATAGGTAATCCAGGAGAAACTCAAAAATGTATTTGATAAAAGGACTAATGATGATGATTCTTACATAGGTGATAAAGTTCTTAAGTTGGATTCAAGAAGAGAAAACAAAGGGAAACATAGAAAATTTGACTTCTTATGGTAAGGGCCTTATGTCATTTATGGATATAGAGGTAACAATGATTTTTTCTTGAGAGAGATAGATGGATCAGAACTACGAGGAGGACCTGTCAATGGTAGAATGTTGAAGCATTATTTTTCTACAGATTAACAATAGTTCATTTTAATTTGATCATTGTATATAAAATTATAGAGTGTAGATTGGATTGGATGGTAATCTTTCAAAGTTGAAGCCCAGAGAGAAGGCCCTGAGCTTTGAAGGTTTCACCATCATAAGTATGAATAAAGAAGAAATAACAGAAGAACAATTTATAGGGTAACTGTAGTCACAATTCAAAGGCTACTAATCTTAAAGTTCTTGCCATTTCACCAGGAAATGTCATCCCCATGTGGAGTCACTATTAGGGTCCTATAATAATAGGATTCATAATTTTGAATTGGCTATAATTAGTCTTGTAATATTGTACATACTTTTTATTTCTGCAAAATGCCTTCCATATTAAAAATAAAAAAATGTAAAGAGGGTATGTCTTAAAAGAAATATCAAACGACAATAAGAATAAGAAAAGATAAAAAAATATGAAAAAATATGAACCCCAAACAAAAAAAGGTCATGAAAGTGTGCAAGTCTAAGTGCCACTGCTTGTTACTTTATTGCACAAAATAATGGTTGTGTGTAGCTTGTCATAAATGCCACAACCCATGATAGTCAAATTGTTCAATCTTGTCTAGTTCATGTCTTCAATTTGTTGTTTATAGATAGAGAATAAAGATCTTGACAAACTATTTAACCTTGACAGATCAATAGTTAGGTAGAGAAATAAAAATGTGCTCATAAGCTTAATCTGAGCCATTGGAAGATATAAGGTTAGAATTAGATAGTTTAATTTTCAAAAGAAAAAGGGAAAGAAAGGGTCTACTAGCTTAAATGCACACAATTAAGTGAAGAAAAAAATGTTAGGGTAAATAGAAGAAAGGTTGCAGAAGTACGAAGTTGATTGAAACATAAGCACATTTATCATGCTTAATCCTACATTTAAGTGTGCAGGAGTAGTTATGAAAGTGAAAGGATGTTCGCAAGTTCATTTAACTAGCTTCCATTGGTTTCATAGATTTCCCTAGAAAATTACCCTCCAAAAGTCATTTCCCAACCCAAAACCCCTTTTTCTTAGTGTGAAACCCATTCCCCTTTGAAAAAATCATTTTCTCCTTATTAATTTCCCTATTTCACACAAAATACCAATAAAAAACCATAAAACCCCCTTGTCCTAATTTTAAATCCCCCCCCCCCACTTTATTTAACTTTAACTTTGCCATACCATATTTTCCATATTTACCCTAAAAAACCATAAAACCCCTTTTAACCTAAGTTTTATGTCCTCCTTGCATTACTTAATAAATTGTGCAAATTCATTTCTTTCCTAATATAAACATATTACCCTCGGTGGAGTTAAATAAACCCCACCGTAGTTAAACCTGGTCCCACTCTATAAACTCGTGCATTGTAGTTTTAACCAGCTTATATTTAACCCCGCTTTATAATGTCTCGGTGGAATAGCTCTTGAATAGTTAACACCTGGAGGAACAGTTCCTGGAGGAAACATAGGAGAGGCACCCATAAATGGAGGAGGTCCTAGGGGGCAGGTCTAGAGGGTCCAGCTGGAAGACCAAAACAAGATGTTGAGGAGCTGGTTGTTGATCAGGTGTATTGGACTGCTTAAGGGCAACCCGTGACGCTTGTAACATGCAAACACTCAAGGAAGTAGGTTCAGAAATAGGAGGTGGAGGACCAGGGAAGGCACGCAACAATGAGGAATCCTTATAGACTCCAGATAAGACACTCATGCAAGGAGTTGAAGACTGGTTGTTGAACATCGACGAGATAATGGACTCAGGGGAGGTCATGGATACTAGCTCGTTGTAAGTCAACTGATCAATGGTAACAATCTTCCCTTCATGGGGAAAACACATAATTCAAAACACCTCAGACATGACAGATGACATGGAATATGTGTAACTATGACTTAAGAGAATGTTGTAATCCAAAGAGGAATCAATGACTTCAATATCGACATGGACAGTCTTGCCTGTAAGAGTCATTAGACAGTTGTGGTACATGCCAAGGAGCTGGGAGGAGTGTTGTTATACAGGAATAGTGTCCACACGGATGCTACTATTCCCACTAATATGGGTGGCTATCTTAGAAACAAACAATCAAAGTCTACTATTGATTCCTTTTATGAAAATAGATGAGAGGATAGCCAAGAGGGCCAACCTGAGTCTTGCACTCAATTCCCTCTCCTTCTTGATAGAGTTTTGTTGCTCGCTCTTTGTCTGCTCAGCTTCAAAAGGACCTGTAGAATCACAGCAACATAATACTATGCAAGAAACAAGGATCTAAATTCATAAATAATGCAGGATCAGATGTACATTAACCATATACAAGCATATATAAACAAGTACACCAGGATATGGAAGGAAACAAGAATAGATTTATTCAGATAAAAAATAGCAAGAGGATTACAACTATGAGCAACTCTGACCCAACATCATCCTCCAGCTAAGAAGCCCTTCTTTCACCTCAAGCAAAGAAAAATCACCCAACACTGTGAATGTACACTAGAATACCAACAACACTTCTCTATAAGTTACAAAATTCCAGCCTCTGGATCTCTGTGATGAGGGATCCATATATAGATGATTACAGAGAGGTGAGTCATCTTTTGGGATCTTGATTAGTTTCTTCTCTCTGATATTTCTTGCTTCCACTTGGAGAATGAAGATCTCTTACTCACCCCTGGTCGAAAATGGAGTGGCAAGTATCAGAGGGGAAGCTTATGGAAGATTCCATGATCTTCCACCTCGCATTTTGGTCCCTGCCATTTGTCCCTTCCCGACCATCGCACCATACAGAGGAGAAAAATAGTATGCATCATACCCTATACATTGGGAAGGTGATATTCATCGCACCCTCTGCATGGAGCTTTCAGTATGGTCCAATTTTGACCATTTATGAGCAGTTTTCAGTGGAGAACTTCTGGGAGATGATGTAATCAATTGACCTTCTTCCTTTAGGCAGTGAAGCAACCCTTTTAGGGACTTAAGATCCCTCAGTTTATGGACATTTATTATTGGGGTTGAAGTTCCCAAAAATGTCTATAACAGTTGCCCCCTAAAGCATGAGGTCGTTAATTGTTTTTGATTTCGGGTGAAATGCTTTACTATGAGGATCTGAAGTTTTTCTGAGCTTGGAGGTGACCTGTAATAAGATAGAATACAATACATTATTTGACAACATCTTTTCATGATCTAGATGAGGCAGGCATTCCCATGCTCAGCTTTATAAACTCATTTTCATGTACATAGGACAGACGATCGTCTGTGTGACAGACTGATGATATGGACACATCATCCTTTGATTTGGATGATCATCTGTTTGGAAATGACGTACACTGGATGTTTTTATATTCTTGAATATATCGCAGCGCGGATGGATGAAACTAGATGCGGGGTCTTCAAACTCGGCCAATCTTCACTCGGAGTACAAGTCGATCCATGTGAAAAATGTTTTGGAGTCGAACATGGAAAGACATCACCTGATTACCAGCCAATGATGTAAGTTGTTAATAGGCACGAGAGGAATCACCAATAATGACAATGACCCTCAAGGTGCTACAGTACAATTTATGTGGTGTGAAAAAGGGACTTTGTGTCAAACACCACGCAAAATCTCTCGATCGAAGTCCATTGATGTAAACCTGTCACCGAAGGTGAGAAACTTTCCATTGAGGCATGCAAGCTTCAAAGTACTGAAAGGGTTGTTCCTAAGTCAGCTTCTTGGATAATGAGCTGATGTCGACAAGAAGCAACCCATCGCAGGAGGGCCTTAATGAATCCCACATCAATGACACGGAATGAAGAAAATGATTTTGGAGGTGAAAACAGACTGATGATATGGGGTTCAAGGTGGCAGTCATGAAGGAATGAAGCATGAATGTATTACAGTGGGTGAGACGTAGGTGAATTGTCTGAATGACTTCTCTTGAACATATTAGTGACATTGACGATGGATTGGTAGCGTTAACCCCAGAGATGGATGGTGTGACGGACCAATGGTGAAGACTAGTGAACGGAACAACCCAACCTGGCATGGATGCGGAAGGAAAGTGTCATGTTCAAGAGCGACTTGCTACCAATAAGGTTTCTTCTTGTTTTCTTCCCAATTTTCCCTAGTCATTGCTGACCAGTACCTCTTTATTTTTGTCAAGCTTGAGGAGGATAACATATGCTTGTTCTATAATCCACCCTTCGAGCGAACTTGTTGCTATATTTTAGCGAGCCTAGCGACAGTGAAACTCATTCTTGTCCTGTTGGATGAGTTTGTCGCTATTTAGTTTAACGAGTTTAACGACAAATATAACTTGGTCTCTTTCAATTTTAGAGAGTCTGAAAGAAATGGAAAGAAGACTCTGAAGATTCTTTTTCATTGTATAATCTCTTGAGTCCAAAAAAGCGTAAAATAATACAAAAGAGATGAATTTTTGGTAGTTTTAACGAGTCGAACAAGACAAGCACTCGATCTTATTGTGTAATAATCTCTCAAGTCCAAAAAGATTAAAATCTAGAGGAGGGATAGCACTTCCAATTCCTTTTAACGAGTCGGAGAGGCCAATCACCGGGCAATTTTTTCATATTTTACAAGTCAGGTGAAAAGAGATTAAAGAAGACTCGTTTTTGAGGAACGAGTGATAGTTACGGGTAGCAGTTGATTCCAGGTAAGATTTGGAATTTTCCAACTACATAAGTGTTACAAGGATGGCTAGCAGAATCACTCTTCGCAGATGTTCCTCGAAGGGGTAAACAATCATGTGGGGGTGAATGATTGGCTAAAAACAGAGTGGAGATGATGGCGAGAACACGACCAAGGCTCAAAAGCTGGCGATAAGGCATTGACAATGGCTATTGACCCGTTCATTTTTTAACGAGCTTAAATGTGGGGAGAAACACTTTCTCATGAATTATGTTTATTTTTTAACGAGCATGAACTATGCGCTAAAACTGCTCGTGGAGAGTTTATTTTTTAACAAGCTTGAACTCTGCGACAACATTGCTCGCTAGTCGTATGATAGAAATGTCTCATTCAAGATGCTATTTTGAAGTGGCTTACATCTCTAAAGCTTTGCCACGGATCCTTTCTTTATGCAAGTTAGGAAACGACTAGCCT
>APFE030454821.1:188438-235356 GCA_000404065.3 Pinus taeda | reverse complement strand
GACTAGCCTTATGGGTTTAAAGGGTTAGAGGTCCTACAAATTTAAAAAATAAATAGCCGCTCTTCACTTGCATGTGGAAAGGTTTGCATGCCCCCAAGTATAGTGAAAAATTTCCAGGCTACCAAGAAGGTTCTATAAGCGTAGCAAATAAAATTCTTTCTCGGCGATGTCTATCAAAACATACAAAGGGGAGCGGATTCACTCAGCATAACCTTAACGAAGGTATCTTATTCCAGTCTGTTCCCATTTTCCTGTGAGGACGGGTTCGCCAGACTAGTCATATATCCCTTGTGGAAATCAACCCTATACCCAACATTTTCCTGCTGAAGCAGACCAAGGTGCATGCCCCCTGGGTTTCAGTCACATCTTCCTGAATCACTCACACTCATCAGGTGGATGGACTGGAGGTCGATGAGATATTTCTTGTGTGAAAGACCATTTAGAAATGGCATTTGACTATTTGCAATGTGTGAACCGGGAATGACATTTGGTCTACGAGCTTGATCATTCTGCCTTCGTGCGGAAAACACATTACTCTAAAGAGTGAGGAGACGACGGCTCCCATGCAATAAATATAGTCGCATCTAAGGAGTAGATTGTAATCTAAGGGTCCTTGAACTACCATAACATTCATGTG
This sequence comes from Pinus taeda, assembly GCA_000404065.3. Lineage (NCBI taxonomy): Eukaryota > Viridiplantae > Streptophyta > Pinopsida > Pinales > Pinaceae > Pinus > Pinus taeda. Next base: position 234,719 of record APFE030454821.1, on the reverse strand, counting down.
AACAGTTTTCCTTCTCAAAGTAATGTGCACATTTGGAAGGATCCCTAAGGGTCGACTGGTTCCTTTCTCAAAGCCTATTAGATTTCTCATTTCAAGCAAAAGCGATGGCGAACCAAGCGCTTTCCAAGAAATTGAGGAAAGGATACTCACAGAAGTCCCTTCATCAATGATGGTACCAACCATGACCATTCTGTAAGCTTGTACAATAATTTTGAATGGTACACTGGCTGGTAAACAGGGTCTGCCTAGTAGATTCCAGACAAAGGAAACCACTATGTTTCTTAGTGGTGGGACCGAATAGATGGTTGGGTAGGACTCTGATGAACTTCCTTCCTGCGGTAAAGGAACGGGAGGACTGGCCCAAGCTCATCGGAGTCGGTGTTGATGAAAAGAATTTGAACGATGTCGTTCTCTTTCTCTTCAGTGACAGTATTGTTCAAAGATGAACACTATGAAGGCAATACCGAGTCAACTATTGTATCGACCCTTTGAATTTCGTCTGGTATGGATTCCGAAGGTTCATTTTCAATGATAGGTGCTTCAGCTGACCATAAGGATGGGCCAGCCGGATTTTCAACTGGTGGACAACTCGGCAAGAGTTTTTGATATCCAGGTGGAAGTCATAACGGTGAAACTGTATGATTATCTAAAACTCTTTTAGCCTCTTCGGAAGGGACAACGGTGGATGGCGTGATCACCTTCACACAACTTACAAGGAATTCTAGGATTCCTTCTTTGTCCATGTGCTTCACTTTCACTGGTTGACGGTGAGCATTCAACATGATCGCCAGAGGTTGATGCTACCGGGTGGTGCAAACAAGGAGACTAGTCCCTTAAGATATGAGGGATACAGGGACAATCTCGATGAAAGTGGTCTCCATTGCAAATGACACAAGGAGATTTAGGTTTTGACTGCGTGGCGTGTGGATTTTTGCTAGACGATACTTGGTTGTTCCCTTTCGATTTTGGTTCCTTTTTCTTCCTTTCCTTTTTCTCTTTCTGCTTCTTCTTCTTCTCAATTACTTGACTTTTAGCTTTATCAGCGTTCTCAAGCAAAGAGGAAGGAGGAGAAGGAGAATTAGATGAAGTAGAAGGTTGGGAATCAACTCTAGTGTCGTCTAGTTGCTGGTTAGACTGTTCAGGAATTATGGGATTCTGAACAACAGAGGTAGAGAAGAGCCAGACTGGAAAACCAATTGTCAATCCTGGAAGTGACAAAGTGGCCATATGGGGTGGACCAACATCTCCCCAAGATAGGAAGGGACTAGGATTTCTTTCACAAGGAAATCCTTGGTTGGTAGACTCTATTTTCTCAACCTGAAGATCAATGGAGGAATTTGTGACGTTATTCCGATTTAAAATAATTTTTTAGACGCTTGGACACAACTTGTTTTTTCAATTTTAAAGATTCGAGAAAAAACAAAAGATGACTCTAGTCGCCTTCAATTTTTATTGAGCTTGAAGTGACAAGCGCTCAGAGGACCTTTTCCTTTAAGGAGTCTGAAAAGGAGCAAAATGGACTTCTTTGGAGATATAGGCAGAGAGGATTACCAAACCAATCGTAAAAATGCAGAATACTTTTTATGGTATGGCAGTCAGTCTTCCCGAATGCTATGTTCGGTGCATTACAATTGATAGGGAAGTAGACACGGCTTCCTAAGGATAAAGGATGCAACCTATAGTGGCCTCCCAATATACGCGATGGTACATGGGAGCACAAGTCCGTACTGGCACTTATTGTCTCAGAGTGGAGGAATCACCCAACCAGCATTGAAAGCAACAGTTACCAGGCTTTACGACGCCGGAATACGTCTCTAGCCTAGACCTCTAGATGTTGCGTTAAGTTCCAAAGCATTGTTAGATTCATTGAGATTTATTTTAAGTTGATCTTGCTTAGCAGTTTCCCTTTCAGGTTCACCACGTGATGTATGTAAAATTCCTAAATGCAGTCTAAGATGATAAATAGACGTTTTATCTTCTTTCAGCAATGACAATCCTAGTTACTAAGGGGAAGAAAGTCAAGCATATTTTCTTCAAAGAGCACAAAGCACACGCTAATATGCACAGTCCTAAATCAATCCAAGCATTCAAGATGCAAATGCACATGCATGTATTGGTTTTCAGCTCTCTTAATGTGTGAATGACACTAAGAAAACTATGTGCAAAATTGAATTACTTTTAAAGTGACTGTACTCAACAAAATTCTTTTTCAAAACGAAGTGAAAACAAAAGAGACACTTTGCGATTTTGAAATGGAAATTGCTTTTCGACACTTTAAAACTAGTAAATAAAATCTTAAGCAATAATAACCGTATAATCAACTATCTAAAACAATGGGATTGTTTTCTAAAACTGAAAATGACAGCTACAACACTTTCAGATCTAGTGACGACAGTTCGACTATGTTATTTTTTGCAAAAGAGAACTAAAACGATGCACAATACATAAAAAACGTTTATAGTTCTTTGCACTCAGGAGGCAGAATAATGCTAGAGAAGGGGGTATTCATAGAAGAAAACTAATTACAGATAGCAAAAACTTTTGAATAAGACTGAAAAGAGTGAGAAAAATCCACAGTCGGAGGGTAAAATTAGTCCTCCCTGACCATCGAACTTGTTACACAGTGAACTCAGTATGCAGCACAGTTACTCCATTCGGGAAGTGCGATGCATACAGGCTGCCTTGAAGGCAGGGTGCAATGGTTATAGTGCAAGACTTTGAAAGAGACTTCACTCACAGTTTGCAGTTTATTTCAGAGGTTTAAGCTGAATAAGTACAGATCAATGTACGTAAAAACACAAGGGTGATTTAAGAGGTTACCGAAGCCACTACTCCAGGCAAATAGATTGCTTGCAGATCTATTGTTTAATTTATAAACAAAAACCCAGAGATTTACTGAAGAAACATTGATATACTTTGCATTTGTATGACAAATGCGGTTCGAAGGCTAGGTATCTTGACTTCTATCTCCATCTGTACATTTATAAAAGAAACAAGGATAGATAGGCTAACAAGTAATCTAGTCGCTCCCCAGCGGAGTCGCCATTTTGTTATATGGGAATAGTGTCCACATAGATGTTGTTATTCCCACTAAGATGGGTGGCTATCTTAGAAACAAACAATCGAAGTCTACTATTGATTCCTTTTATGAAAATAGATGAGAGGAGAACCAAGAGGGCCAACCTGAGTCTTGCACTCGATTCCCTCTCCTTCTTGATAGAGTTTTGCTGCTCGCTCTTTATCTCCTCAGCTTCAAAAGGACCTGTAGAATCACAGAAACATACTACTATGCAAGAAACAAGGATCTAAATTCATAAATAATGCAAGATTAGATGTACATTAACCATATACAAGCATATATAAACAAGTACACCAGGATATGGAAGGAAACAAGAATAGCTTTATTCAGATAAAAAGTAGCAAGAGGATTACAACCATGAGTAGCTCTGACCCAGCATCATCCTCCAAATAAGAAGCCCTTCTTTCACCTCAAGCAAAGAAAAATCACCCAACACTATGAATGTACACAAGAATACCAACAACACTTCTCTATAAGTTACAAATTCCAGCCTCTGGATCTCTGTGATGAAGGATCCATCTATAGATGATTACAGAGAGGTGAGTCATCTTTTGGGTTCTTTATTAGTATATTCTCTCTGATAGTTCTTGTTTCCACTTGGAGAATGAAGATCTCTTACTCACCCCTGGTCAAAAATGCAGTGGCAAGTGTCACAGGGGAAGCTTCTGGAAGATTCCATGATCTTCCACCTCGAATTTTGGTCCTTGCCATTTGTCCATTCCTGACCATCGCACCCTACAGAGGAGAAAAACAGTATGCATCACACCCTATACATTGGGAAGGTGATATGCATCGCAGCCTCTGCATGGAGCTTTCAGTATGGTCTAGTTTTGACCATTTATGAGAAGTTTTTAGTGGAGAACTTCTGGGAGATGATGTAATCAGTTGACCTTGTTCCTTTAGGCAGTGAAGCAACCCTTTTACATACTTAAGAGCCCTCAGTTTATGGACATTTTTGATTGGGGTTGAAGTGCCCAAAAATGTCTATAACAAGTGTCCATCCCAAGCACACAAGGTAATCGTGGATGGGGACAAGTCAAGTGACTTAAGTTGTTTCCAAATAGTGTGAACATCCCACATGTGGATGTGCCTTCGTCAATAATGCATCTGGAGATGATGGCATTATAGACTCTAACTGGTATCTGGAAAGCAACAAATGAAGGAAATGGGGGATTTTTTGATGTATCAACTGGGAAGATAATAAAATGATCATTGGAAGGATCCAATGCACCTAAGGTAGTTAGTAGAGACTTCTTTTGGGAAGGGCATGGCTGGAGGACTTCCAGCGTTGACATGGAGGCAGGTGATTGTGCCAAGTCATATACTATATTTTATGTATTGGCAGCTCTGTTAGAAGCCGCATTATGGTGTAATGGTCCCTTTGGGATCTTGGGAATGGCCTCATATTTCGGTTGAGGGATCTGTAAAGGACCATTTGGTGTTGTAAGAGGCTCAATAAACACTTTGGTTTTGGACTCGGTAGCTGACGAAGTGGAGGGATTTTCATATTGACATGAGCGAGTTTGTAGGTTGATATTGGAGGGGTTAACCTCATCAGAGTTCATCATCAGGACTTGGTAATCACTAGGACCAGAAGGTTGGGGGAGGTGGGAAGCTTGACTTAGATAGCATTGAGCAACAACAAATCCTTGCTAAGTGAAATGATTTGTGAACACAACTCGTTGAGGTGGTGCGGGATTCTGAGGCTATTGCTGACCTCTAGAAGTTGTTTGAGCTTCTGACATTTGGCGCATCTGGGGTAAGAGGGGACAATCATGTGTATATTGATCATGCACACCACATTATGCACAAGGCTTGTTTGTATGAATAGCCTTTTTCTTCTTGGGCTGGCTGCCTTGTTGCTGGTTGTTGGTGTCAGGCTAGTTCCCCTGGGGTTCACTGGATTGGTTACCTTGGTTACCCTGGTTACCCTTGTTACCCTTCCTCTTATCATTTTTCTTCGAATACCTGGGATTCATATCACTCTATTGCATAAACACTTGGCCCTGAGGGGGTGGTGGCTGCTGGGGCTGAGGATGCATGCGATGTTGCGATGTTAATGCTTGAGGTGTGTGAGCGCTAGGCTGCGCATAAGAAGGGGAAACAGTTTGGTAGATGGGTTGGGGCCCTGGAAACATGTTGCAAGGAGGAGGGGCATAAGTGTTGGAGGAACTAGTGCCCCCTTATGGGTATCCATAACTTTACTGAGTATATGGCGAAGAGTGTGACAGGGATCCAATGATACAGTCGGCGGTGTGAGACACCCCCGATGCATTGGCACTTCTAGAACGAGGGAGGCCTGGAATGATGGTATAGACATAACCAGATTGTGCATAAATCATATCATATCTCAGAGTGGTTTGGATATCTTCTTCCTTGGTTTGAGGAAGACACGACGTATTTTCCAATGGGAGATAAAAGGCTCCTAAGAAACAAATCTAGATAGACATGGTCTTCGAAAGGCAGGGACCGACATGTTTTGCTCCTTCGACGACACTCTTGGACATGGTCAGAAAGGTGAGTAGTGGAGGACTGACAAAATTTGGTCAATAGCTTCTTACGAGTGTCGTGTCGGAGAGGTAACCAGAAATATGAAAGGAATGATTTAGCAAGTGCTGCGAAAATGGAATGAGAGGCAGAGAGCTGGTCTACATACCATTTTCCAGCATCTCCAATGAGCGTGCATTGGAAGAGCTGAAGACGAATGGAGTCTTCACTTATGGAGTTAGATGAACACCACATGTGGAAGGATTGAACATGGTTGGTAGGATCCTCTCCAGCAATACCCTCGAACTTTGCGATGTTTGAGGGTAGCTTAGTCGACATAGAGGGCCAATCAGCGTCATGGTGTATGGGGTCATTTATCATCTGGTTACGATCTGGTAGACTTAACCTAGCTATAAAGGGGAGCATGGGGGCTTCTAGAATAGTTCCTAAGATTGTTCCGCTTGATGTGACCAACAGAGCCACCACTAGTTTGGGTTCCTACACCAGTTGTGGGTCCAGAGATGGTGACGATATGTGGTGAAGGAGGCTCGGAATCAGATGAGGAATTAGAAGGACCAGGAGAAGAGTCAGTAAGGGGACTTAGAAGGCTATGAACTTGAGCCCGAAGGGGAGGGGTAATACACCCAAGAGGAAACTAGGGGTGAAGGCCTAATATTCTCTGTGACACATGCCTTGGTGGCACAATGATGGTAGGAAACATGGAACACAAAAATGGTGAAGGGAGATCAACAACATATATTTTGTTTCTGATGTGGTGAGATTAATTTATCATGTTAAGTCTTGGCTTGGCATTGTAAACCAAGCGCCCTCCTCTTAACGTGTGCTTGTGTGTGAAAGTGTATTAATTGATTAAGCCCAGATCGTGTTTGTAAAAAAGAAAAAATCTTGCTGCAATTAAACTGAAATAAATAACAGAAAATAAACAACAAAATGATTAACTAAACCCCACCCAAACTGGGTTTACAAACACTATACTGCTTGGTGGCTAAACCGATGGAAAATACACTAAAACGGTAAAGAGATCTGAATGTCGGTGTGGCTGGGATCAAGTGACTCTAAGCTGCTAGAAAGTGGTGCAACAACAACAACAAAAACCAGAGGGGAATATCACTGCAAAAATATAGGGAGATGGGTGTAACACCTAGGGTAATTGATGGGACCCTAATGGAATGAACAAACAAGATTAAATGTGAAAATATGGATGGTAGCAACCTATCTTAACAGATCTAAAACAAATGGTTACAGATGTGGAAAATGTGGCTGAAAGCACTGTAGAAACTCAGACTTCTCACTCAGCTAAACTCCTCCTAGAAAGGTGGAAGTGTACTAGAAGCCCTAGGGGAGGGTAAGTTCGACTTTGATGAGTAAAACAAAGGAAGAAGGCCTACATGGGATGAGACAGAGGTCAGACACTCAACAAACAACTCTCAGCAAAACCTAGAAACAGATATGAGAAACCCTAAAATCCAAAAATCACAGGTTCTGACCTGTTTTTTGATGAAATCGCACTTTTTGGGTTGAAAGCTGCATTCTGAAGCCCAGATCACAAATTTTGGGCTGAAAACTGCTATTTCTGTTCTGAACTTCTAGTTTACAAATTTTAGAAAAAGTGATGCCTTTGTCGCAATTGGTTCTTCTGACCTACGAAAATGACCAGAAAGCTTGCAAAAGTCGGAAATTGATTAGATGTAGGGTTAAAAAACTAGGAAGCATTAAGAGAATTGAAAAAAGAAGAAACCCTAAGTTGAAAACCGAAGGTCACCTAGGTTTCTGGATCTAAAGTATAAAACCTAGCGAAGTCACCATTTTTTTATAGTGTTTTCTTCTCAAAGATGTACAAAAAGAACCCACTTAATATTGTGGTTGACAAACAATCTCAACAATAGAAATGAATGCTAAACATTGTAGATCTACAATTATTGGTAGAAACAAAACCTACCAAAATTCTGATCTATGCTAGTTAAACAGTCAAAGAATGAGTAGTAACCCCAAACATCTAATGGAAACCAGATATGTAAAGAATAATTTAATAATAACACCTATGAAGAGAATAGATAAATGTTACCAGTCCCCCTCTATGGGATGGGTTCTTAGCTATCCTCAAACATCTTCAACCTTTGTAGAGTCTCTCTCCTCTATAATACATAAACCCAACAAAAATATGGTGTGCGACAATGAAAATAATCAGAGTTACAACAGTGAGTGCAACCATGAAAATAATCAAAAGTGAATAATGAATGGAAAACCCTTCTATTTATAACAAAATATTGAGTTATCCGCGAATAATGAGCAATAATAAAATATTATTGATCTCATTCTTAGAATAATCACTTGGAATATTTTATTTTATTTGTTTAGGAGGGAAAAAATATTTAAACTTTTATTTAGAAATAATAAATAAATAAGTGACTTATTTATCATCACAATTAATTAGTTAATGAATAATAAACAAATAAGGATTTATTTAATTATTCCTAAGGGATTTAGTCAACTTTAACAAAGAATAATAATTAATTAGTGATTAATTAATTATTCTTAGAGAAAAATAAGATAAATAATGATATATCTGTTTATTTTTCATGATTGGGTCAAATTTGATAGGGAATAATAATAAAACAATGATTTAATTAATTATTCTTAGAAGAAAATCAAATAAACATTGATTTATTTAATTATTCTTCATGGGTTTAACTATACATTACTTAACAAAGGTGGTTTATTAAGTAATTTCTCACAGCGAAAGCAATTTCACTATGGTAAAATTGGCTTTACATGGTGTACTTTGATCCGTCTAGTAAATTAGGCTAGATAATCAATTTTTTGGTGATAACACCCCAAATTATCAATGTGTTGGTAATTATGGAGGATTGAGTAATTTTCCCATTAGTTTTATGATTGTTACTATTCCTAGAATGAAAACTTTGTGTACTATTTTTATCTTCATTCTAAGGGTACATACACCACATTCAAAATTTCTGTTAAATCTTAATGACAATTTTTTGAAACCACAATTTTCAATATAAATTCTTTTCAAATAAAAACATTCTTATGTCTCTTCCCAAAATCAGTTGGTTCAATTATCTCCACGATAATAAAACAATACACTTACACAGAAAAAATACACAATTTTTAATTCTAGTTGCATACCTCTAGAATAAATGATATGCTATTAATTTGCATTAGCTATAATTAATAACTCTATAGAAATCTTAACCAAGTTTTATATCTGGAACGTGGGCTTGGGAAAAACACTTCCTCCCAACCATGAATTGATCCTCCAGTTCCCCCTGAGTAGAGATTTGTTTCCAAAGGAATCAACAACCTCCTGTGATTCTAGAAATTGTATTTTAAGCCTTTTCTTCCCTAGCAGATCTTTCCTAAGGAGCATCCCACCTTTCAAGGTCTGCCAACTCTCTAAACTAGGATTTCATTCTTTATTTTTTCTTTTCTTTTTAAAGCCCACTTTTTTCTCCTGCAATGATTTATCCCACCCTCTTCTCAGTGTTTTTCTTCAATCGAATGATTTAATAGATTTTCTTTCCCATCATATTAAATCTTGATAATCAACCCCTAGGTATTTTTAGGAGTGAGGGGAGATTGTCTTGATCTTATCCGTCAATCTTGGTTTCCAGATATTGACAATAATTTCTTTAACTTCAATGTTTCTTTCCCAAGTATTTTTCAGTTTTCCTTTCCATTAATAAAATTTATTTATTATATCATGATGATTTATTTCAAATTGAGTTCACTATGGCTTCCTAGCCATGAAAACTAAAAATAGTCCAATCTAAAAACAAAAATTAATTACACATAAACAAAGGGGCATTGAACCAATGACTTCACAATAAGGAGTGACTTAACATAGCACCCCATGACCATCTATCCAAGACCCCGTGGACCTTAATATAATTATATAAATTTACGTGAGATTATGATTTGTTTTTAAAATTTAATTTTAAATGTATAAATGGATTCAACACCCTGAGAAACCCCAGGAAACTTGGATTTTGCATATTATAAAACTCATACTTTCTATTCTAAAATTATCTATTATATTTGAGATAAAATTAGTTGTAAAATACAAGAGCCTAAATTTCTATTAATTAAATTAAACTTATTTCATCTTCTCATTATTTTTATGGTTTTTAATTTATAGTGTAATTTAACTAATATAAGTTTCATTCAAGAAAAAATTAGACTTAGCCAATTCTTTTTACCTTTCACATAAGTGTTATTATTTTATTAATTAAGGCCTCATACAATATTATATAAAACCGTTACAAACACCATTCACATTGATGAGACATATTTTATTGGACCATTTCACTAAAATTTTCACTCTTTTATTATTTCAAATCTACTCTAAATAATTAGACCAAAATCCAAAAATAAATAATGATTTACCATACACATTTTCACATCTCATTCATTATAAACTTTATTATTTACTAACTACATCCAAGTCAAAACACTTTATATTATTAGCCTATTTTACCCCCCTGGATCAATGACCTTTAGTCCTCATGGTTGTTTGACTTTTTCCAGACCTGGGACCTAATTTTTCTCCAATTTTACCCCATACATTTGAATAGAGGTCTATGGGAGTATCTCGCACCTCCCAGTCACTCCCAACCCCTCTTTATGGGAGCGAATTTGAATTTTACCCCCAGATGCATGGATGGAGGCCTATGGGAGCATCTGGAGCCTTGTAGTCTCTCCCAACCCTTCTTTATGGGAGCATCTAGGGTATTTTTCATTCCTTTCCATTCCAATGACTGGGGATGACTTCTAGAGTGCCTTAGTCCCTAGGATATCGGTTCGATTTGTCACTTATTTGAGATGGCCATGTCTTATCAACTGAAGTTTCAATCAAATGGAAATAACATTAATCGTTGCCCAAAACAACTTTGGCCAACATCTATGCAAACAAAAACATACTCTCTACCATAGTAACTTCACAAAAAAAAAATTCCTTTGAAGACAACAACATTCTTCCCTAAGCAATTTAGAAACTACACACTATACTTTACCAACACAAATAAAAATGCTTTTCGCTTCTATAGAACATTCTTTCACCGAACATGCATTGGGGCAACAAACACCTCCATGGCTATTGCACAATGACTTGCCACATGAAAGAGGCCATAAACTAGTCTAATGAAGCCAAAACCAAATGATGTACATGAAATACAACGAAATACCAACAACCTATATGTATATGAATTTAGACTCAAGACTCTCTTTGCCATGGATGCTTGACATTAAGACCATTCTATCATTAGCCAAATGATAAATACAACATTTTTAGAGGGATTCATAATGGGAGTACATGTCTTAATCAAGAGATATAAGGACAACTACAACTCTTCTCAACATGATAAATTAGTGATCCAGGTGGATGTTGATTTCCACCCACCTATCCCATTTGGACCCCCACGACTGTCTCTTTCAGTCTTTTTGTTTCTATAATTGTAGCACAATTTACTATTTTTAGCAGTTTTTCAGGTTCTAAACTTTCGGAGCCGTTTTGAGGCCCTAAACGACATTTTTTTGCGAAATACGATTGCAACATGGGTCCATGGACCGATGTTGCTCTTCACAAAGTGATAGTTCTTGAATAGATCTTTCTAATGAGGTATTGTACACGTCAAACAGAGATAGGGTGCCAAAGTTACAACCTCGAGAAATTGATGTACCAATTTAACAAAACAGGGCCCACAGTTTGGCATTTCATCTTCTAGGGTTAGGTTTTTGGATGTTAAGGGTTTTCCATTGTTTCTCAACAATAAATAGGCCTTTGAGCCTCATTGTAACACAGCTCAGAGGCATGTAGCCACCACATCTCTTCTCAGAGATAAGCTACCATCGCCCTAGCTGGTTTATTTCCATTTCTGTTTGTAAGCATATTTCATTATTTTACATTAATGAAATGAAGTATTATTTCCATTGCAGCTTTGTGTATTTTGATTATCTCTGTACTTTGTTTCATTCTTGTTTAAATATGGATCAATGGTATCAGAGCGGTCTACTTTTCTCTGTTTTTCTTTGCATGTCCCCAACAAGGTTGGGATATAAGGAGTTAGGGCTTGAACTGGTCGAACCTTTGCAAGACCAACCTCATAAATCCCAACAACCCCCCATGGTGGATGAAAATAAAGATGAGGGGGCATGAGATCCTATCAAAATCTTTCTCGAAGAAGCCCTCGAGCGACAAAGGAACGTGATGATGGATAGCTTTGCACAGTTCCTTTAGCAGCTACCTAGAGGCGACATATTGGCTTCCAACAACTACTATGGAAATGCCACACCCTTTAAGGTACAAGTTAATTTTTATATCCCCACCTTCGAGGGTCAAATAGATGCAGATGTTGTAGATAAATGGTTAAATATGCTAGATGGGTATTTTTTTGTTCATGAATTTTCGAGTCAAGAAAAGATTATTTTCACTCTTCTCAAAGCAGCCCCCAACGTCAAGGACTGGTGGGAAACCTACTGCGAGCAGAAGGATGAAAGCACTGGCTCATTATTTTCAGCCGCATCCACTTGGGATTCATTTCGGGATGCCATCAAGGAGCAGTACTACCCTATCAAAAGCTACAAGGACAAATACATAAAGTGGACCATGCTGCGACAAGGAAGGAACCACGATGTGCCAGAGTTCACCAACATTTTTCATACCCTTCACACAGAGTTGGGTATCAAAGATTCTAATATGTATTTGGTACTCAAATACCATGGCTACCTACACAAATAAATCCAGGAGGAGATGGAGTTCCTGAACATCTCCTTGCTTAGCATGACGTACTGATACACTATCAAAGTTGAGCAAAAGTTCAAACAGAAGAAGCGAGACTTTGGATCTACAAATCCAAATCCTAAAGGAAAAAGCCAAGGCGGGGTGACCCAAGATAACTCATCGAAGCTGCAAGAAAAGAAGAACACCCCGAATCCGAGGAAGGACACAGGGAAGTGGTGTGAGTTCCACAAGAGTCCCACTCATAACACAAGTAAGTGTTAGACCAAGTAGTCGCTGGTGGCCGAGTTGAAGGCTTCCAAATCAGATGCATGTTCTAACCCTAAGCCAAGGTTCGACAAGGGGAATGGTAAAGGGAAGCAGATCATTGATGTGGAGCCCAACGCCACCATTACCATTGCCAAGATCTAGAAGAATGAACCCGAAGATCCAGAGGAGGGGGAGTGTCTTTTCCACTCACAGATGTGGGTGAAGGGTTCACCGCTGCAATTCATTGTTGACAGTGACAGCCAAAAGAACCTCATTTCAGCGGAGGTTGTGAAGTGGTTGGGCCTAACGACTACACCACACTCACAACCATACAGTATCGGGTGGCTTCACGAAGGAAAATATCTCAAAGTTCGCTAGTAGTGCCACCTTCCCCACAACATCAAGCCCTTCACAGATGAGGTAGTGTGTGATGTTACACCTCTAGATGTTTGTGATGTATTATTAGACCAGCCATACTTGTGGAGGTGACATGTTGTGTATGAGTCAAGGCCTCGTGCTATCATTATTCTTTGTGTAATTAATTATACAAAATATCGGAGGTAGCACCACCTACCACCACCTCTTTGATCACTACTAAGAAAGGCAGCAAGCTTATCTCCAGACTAGGAAATTCATCTGTCTGGTTCACTCCCAAAGAAAGGGGAAGATTGTCACCACATCCATGACCCTTGTGAATGGTTCCTCCATGTAGTAGCAACAAGAAAGGGATACGGTCATGAAAAAACACAGGAACAACTTCTCTTCACCCACAGGGGTACCACACAAGCTTCAGGTGGACAACAAAGTCTGGTTGCATTTGCAGAAAGAACGCCTTACAGGAGCCCATCAGAAGCTCCAACCACACCAACATGGTCCTTACACCATTACTAAGGTTGTAGGAAATAATTCTTTGGAGCACAACATTCCTCCATTCTTGCGCCTACACGAAGTGTTCAATGTGTACCACCCTCGACCATGCTTCCCACCAGTACTGGAGGCATCCAAGATTGCAGAACACCTCATGAGGGACCAAGTTCAACAAATGGAGGAACTCAACGCAATGGGGACCATTGCTTCCTAAGGGGGCAGGAATGATCCAGGTGGATGTTGGTGGCCACCCACCTATACCATTTGGACCCCCACGACTGTCTCTTTCAGTTTTTTAGTTTCTGTAATTGTAGTACAATTTACTATTTTTAGCAGTTTTTCGAGTCTTGAACTTTCGAAGTCATTTTGAGGTCCTAAACGACGTTTTTTGGGAAATCTAGGAGAAACATGGGTCCACGGACCGATTTTTCTCTTCACAAAGTGATATTTCTTGGATAGATCTTTCTAATGAACTATTCTACGCATCAGACAGAGATCGGGTGCCAAAGTTACGACCCTAGGAAATTGATGTACCAATTTACCCAAACGGAGCCCACAATTTGGCGTTTCATCTTCTAGGGTTAGGTTTTTGGATGTTAAGGGTTTTCTATTGTTTCTCGACAATAAATAGGCCTTTGATTCTATTGTAACACAGTTCAGAGGCATGTAGCTGCCACATCTCTTCTCAGAGATAAGCTACCATCGCCCTAGCTAGTTTATTTCCATTTCTGTTTGTAAGCATATTTTAGTATTTTACATTAATGAAATGAAGTATTATTTCCACTGCATCTTTGTGTATATGGTTATCTCTGTATTTTTTTGCGTTCCTATTTAAATTCGGATCAATTAGAAAACATTTATGAACCAAACTCTACTCAAACAACCCTCTTAAGATCACTCAATATGAACATGCTAGAAAACCATAGGACTATAATATAGTAACATCCCCATGAAAACAAAATAGATGGAATCAATCACTGATATTTAGACGTACTGATTATAGATAGCATGACAACTCAACCATCCTAGCATACCATACTCAACCAAACTTAGTAGATAACAATATATATATATATATATATATAGATACATAATGCACATAAGGCTTAGCAAGAAAAACTGTCATATTTTTCCTACAATACAAACATGTTAGCCTTCCACCCTTACAATAGTGATTATAATGATCTCTACAACAAAATCATTGATTTCAATACTCCTTTGTAGCTAGAGGCATGTAATTGTGTCCATGTGCACAAGTATTATTGGGAATTGCATTCTTAAGGTGTTCAACTCTTATCTATGCACACTATACTCTTCTTGCACACACACGCCATCCATAGGAGATCACAGAATTCACTCTCTATTCAATGGCATTGCTTCAAGCTTCATCATTGTTATATCATCCCCATACTAAAGGAAAATATACAACTATCATAATTTTAGGTTTCAATTATTCACTTTGGTAGGTCCACTGTGCCCACACCATAACTTCTAATATAAGTAACTAGTGACAAATAATTCCAAATTCCAATGTGATATCCAACTACTAAAAGAAAATTTGTCAGCCCACCATGACCTGATTTTTTGATTTATATTATCCAAATAAGATGATGCACTTGGGTGACAACAACCATCGTAGTCCTTTCCATGGGCATCCTTAACATCAATACCCCTTTTGATTCACTTCCTTGTGTAGCAGAAAACCATCATCCCTCTTAATATGGGGATAAAAAATAGTCACCATGTGTCAAACTTTTCCCATGAGCTTATTCTGTATCTCTTCTAGATTGAGAAGGAACAAGTTATCCCATGTAAAACATCTTTCCCATCAATGTGCTCAATGTCAAGCCATATAACATCATAAGGTATGTCAAGCTCATCAAACTTGGGATTCACATTGGCTACATGTTCTTCATCTCTAAAATTCTAGCGACACTACTGAGAAGTAGTAGCGAAAATCACTCTCGACCATCCACATGGCATCAAAACCAAAAGCAGAGTTTCCATCTCGCCCAGTAGCTAGAACATCTATCTACATTTCCACAACATTTGTATAGAAACAAATTGTGTATTCTTTATTGTGAGACATCCTGAAAATAATGTAACCATAGAATTGAAAGGGTGATTCACTAAGGTATTCAAAGACATCAAGACTAAATAAGAAGTAAGGCTCAAAATTGACATCAGGACCTATTCTAATAATAGATTTCCAGTGGATTGTGTTGTAGCACAATCTCATAGCCAGTGTTGAGATAAACAGATGAAACCACATCTATTCATGCTCAATTCTCTTTTCATATGTATCTTTTTAGCTCCAAAATGTGTAAAACAATTCCTCATGTAGGTCAAAGTTCTCATTCTACATAAATCACATCACTCTACACCAATTTACACAAAACAAAAACACAAACATTCAACCTTATGATCTGAGCATGCACACTATATAATGCATATCAACATTAAACCCTTGAAACAAATTCCATGTGCATTGGATATCCAACTACTGTTAAAAAAAGAAATTTTGATCACACTTAATCTATGGCACAATGTACTATGTATGTTAATAGACAATGCTCAACATCTTAAGATTGAATAAGTGTGCACCCATAAAACTGAAAAGGGATCCTCAAATTGATACATTGATCACAAGAAATCATTGGTGTATTTGTCTTCAACATGAGCAAAGAAACTTCTCGATCCATCGATGATCTTGTGGCTTGCTAATCTTAAATCATTAATGATGAGAAATTGACTGTAAATGATGTTGGCTAGCGGCCCTCCCTTGTCAAAACCAATTTGGAGTGTTGTGAGCCTTGCTATAGTTGATAATAATGGATGTGTTGGTTAGAATTGTATCCAAGATTTTAAAAATTATATGACTTTCTCAATTATAGTTTTTGGAACCGTAAATTATTCCAGTTGAAAAAAATTCGTATCTAGAACATGCACATGTTCAATGCATGGGTATACTCCATCACACCTATCTACATATAATTAAAAACACCCCTTTTCAGCTAAATATACATCCTCAATACACACTGGATCAACACACTTTCCTTCAGCATAGAATTTGAACGCATTTACCTCAGGCACATTGTGCACTACCTCCAGTTCTCACTCATCAAACCCTCTAAACTCAACCATATACACTATTCAAATGATCCTCACACCAATCAATTTTTTTCAATGATCCACACAAAGTATTATTTATAATTTATTTGTACCGAGGATCAAATCCACAAAATTATGATTGACTCAATCAAGAAATCAGGACTAGATCATCTCATAATTCCAATGATCGATTGGACCAGATCAATCATATATTTGACCAGATGCATGCCATAAAATATGCATTCCAATACCTTAAAACAATTAAGCCATGTCTATATCAACCACTAGTGCCATCACCAATGCATTCAAATCTTAACTGGTGCCATCAAATGAAACTTCTTTACAATCCTTTCTTTAACACATCCACACTAATAAATTTAAAACCCAAGAATGGGCATATCACATTGTATTTGATCATTTTTGGACCAGAAACAATCAACAACTAGCTCCATAAAAAATGCATTTAATCTAATTTCTGCAACGAAAAACCAACTAAAAACTAGATCAAAAAAAGAGAGACACATATATAAATGGTTCACCCAATTTGGGCTACGTCCATAGAGAAATAGCCAGTCCTTCCTTTTATACTATCCAGCAAGCTGAAGAGATACAACTGCCAATAGATCCGCTTTAATTCCCTATTTTCTCTCACACAATCGCCTCTCTTTCTCACTCAGAATATAGATCTACATAGATGCAATAAAATTCCCTCATATATAGTGAGAGGTTGCCTTCTAGGGCAAAAAATATAAATAAAACATAAATTCTCCCGTCAGATCTCTGCCTAATGAATGACTGAAATTGACTATGAAATTACAACATTTTACAAGGAAATTTTACATCTATTTTTATCTTCAGGGGCACTTTGCCTGATCCCCCGCAAGGGGGGGCTTCAAATAATCACCCACGCCCCCCGTGGACCCCCTAGTGATGTACATTTTACGGACGACATTGTCACCACATTACGAACTGGGGTCCAATGTGGCAATTTCTTTGAATACAAAAGATAATCAGGCTCCACACCCAACAATCTTCCACTTGGAGACTCATTATAGAAAGTCCATCGCTGGTTCATTTGCTGGACAATGAATCCACTTTGGACCTAGCTATTTCTCATATTCTTCATCATACTTGAAGAGCAATTGAAACTAAGCAAAATCTCAGTTTCTCCCTGGTTACAACTTTTGTTAACATATCTGCAAGATTCTGGCTAGTGTGTATCTTTTCTAGCTTCAACTCTCCATCTTCCAACATTGACCGTATGAAATGGTACTTGAGCTGTATATGTTTAGTCTTGAAATGAAATGTAGAGTTCTTTGCGAGATGTATGGCAATCAGGCTGTCACTGTGTAACCTGCCCAACTCCTGCTTCTTACCCAATTCATCCAGAAACATTTGTAACCAAATCATTTATTTACTAGCCTCTATAGTAGCAACATACTCTACTTCTGTTGTTGAGAGTGCAACAACACTTTGCAGTTTTGAAACCCAACTGACAGTTGTTTCGCCTACAGTAAACAAATACCTTGTTTTTCTCCTCCTATCATCTCTATCACCTGCCATATCTACATCAACATATCCCTGTATAGCAATGTTTGAACCACCAAATAACAATGCTTGATTTGTGGTACCTCTCAAATACCTGAGAATTCACTTCACCGCCATCCAATGTTTCTTTCCTAGATTGTTCATGCACCTACTTACAACTCCCACTGCATGTGCAATATGAAGCCTTGTGCAGACCATTGCATACATTAAACTTCCAAATACTGATGCATATGGAACTTTATATCTTGGGGCACACCTCCTTACTTAGTTTGAAATGTCTACCCAAAGGTATACTAACTGGTTTTGCATTTTGCATATTAAATATTTTCAATACCTTTTCTATGTACTCACTCTGAGACAATGTTACTTTTTTATTCTCACTGTCTCTAGTTATTCTGATGTAGAATCATAAACACAATTAACACACATAAAAAAATACCAAAGACATAGAAATGGTGGAAAAGGCCTCAGCCTTACTGTATTATATTCCTCACACTCACAATGTAATCCAATGTACAAAGAATGATAATAGTACAAATAAATACATGAGGAAGTTTGTATGAAGATAGTACGTCTATATTTGACACTGTGGTTGAGAAAATATCTCAAGAACACACTAATCTAGGAGCCTAACTAGTTGGAGAGAATATCTCAACCAACTAAGACTAAACTGACTCCTACCCATGAGGAACAAACTCAATATAGAAAGGTAGGATTAAATCCTAACTTTAATGATTTTAATTAATTTAATTATTTTGGACTTAGAATTGTTTTCATCACATGAGAGTGAGGCTAACATTCCCCCCATCAATGATAAGTCCAAAATAAGAACGAGGAACGACCTTCGAAGTTCTCATGTTGATCCTCAAGAAAAGCTACCTGAAAAACCGACAAAGCTGGATGCTGAAAAAAACTCCAATTCGAAGAGAACATGAGTCAACTGCAAGCCTGAGTCATCTCTGAAATTTGGCTTGAAAACTCCATCATGTGTCAAGCTGCAAAAGGATCCAACTGTCCTTTGCTTGAAATCAACATCTGGTGTCCACTGAGAAAACTTGATGAATGCCCACTGGCATCTTTGTTTGTCCACTAACAAAATTTGATGAATGCCCATTGGAAAATCTATTGATGATGATTGCCCGCTGGTTGATGACTTTAAAAAACAACTCACTATTTCTTCTGTTGTGTTTTAAAACTGCTCACTACTAACTTTGTTATCGATCACCCATTGGCAAATTTGTTGATGCTCATTTGGTAATGAAAATGCCCACTGGATACTTTCTGATGTTGTCACGACTTTTAGTCTGACAACCATTGTCAATATCATTGACATTTTCCCCCTTTGTCAGCCGAAAGGAGAGACAACCTTCTTCAAATTATTTCTGAACTCCCCCCCTTTAAGTGTAGGAGTGTTTCACTGGTGTACTCCCTCGTTCAACTGCATGACAATACCATATTCATTTTTACTGTTGGCTGCAATATGTGTGAGTGAATGAGATTGTAAAACTTATACAATCTTCTGACCATGGATGACCATTCCTAGGGATCAATCCATGAATAATTGATCTTTAATCTAGTTGATTGTTGTTGTTTGCTGCATTATGTAGACGAATGATTTGACTTGCCACAATGGTGACAAGGATGGAGATCAAAACATTGATCTTCCAGATCACCAGTTCTTTGATAATGAAGGCATTTTGGTTTGACTGCAACTTCAGTTTGCATGTATTTTTGTTTGTCTTTAACTTTATCAGAACTAGTCAATGTGATTTGTGTAAGAAACCCTACACTGACAAACTTAATGGGCCTTGAATAATCTGGGATATGTAAGTTGGCGTCATCTTTGACATATCCTAAGCCTCGTCAATTTCTGTTACTTTGGAATTATTTCCATGCCTTGATGATTAGTTTGGAAGAAAGTTGAACTAGATCAGGGACCACTTCGACACTTGAAGTTGGTTGAATTTGTGATGTGGAATCATCAACTGTATTTGTATTGTTGAAAGACTTGGAAGCATCACTCTTCTCTAGCAACTTAGTTCTTTGTAATTACAACTCTAGTTGAAGAAACAAATCATTTCATGTGCATGTTGAATATGCACTTGAATATCAGTAAGACTTGTTTGTTGATGTTCACCATGTTTCCAGCTGATGATAAAATCAAATTGTTAAGAATTTCGGACGGTTGAATATGTGTTGCCATGTTAGCTTGCTCACTTTGAATTCATGCTCGCTTGTATTGTTTCTTATTGCTGATGCTTTAAACACTTGCTAGAGTTTTATAACTTGGTTTCTTGAACTCTTGATTTCACGCTCGCTTGATGACGATCGCTTTTCTTGAATGCTCCAATGACACTTTGTGAATGCTTCAATCAAGTTCACACTGGATTGTTTGTTGTATATGTCATGCTTTGAACTTTTGCACTTGATTTTGACACGCTCGCTTGCTTGGTTGTTTGAATGATACACTCGCTTGCTTTTTTGTTTGAATGACATGCTCCCTTGACTTATTTCTTATTGTACTTGCGTTAAACGCTAGCATGATTTGATGCTCACTTGAGGATTAGAATACTAGAATTCACACTTCTTTGATGATGATTGCTTGCTAGATGCATTTCTTGAACTTGCTTGATTGATTACTCACACTTTGTGCTTTCTTGAATGTACTCACTAAATGTGTTGATTTTAAAAAAGGAAGGGTGTCGAACACTGTCAAAAATGTACCCAAGAGACAAATGACAAGTTCAATCTTAATGAATCATTTGAAGACCTACTTGAATTAATGTATTCACCTGAAAAATTCAAATTAGGGTGTCGGTTACAATCAAGAATGCACTAGTACAATTCAGTTAAAAAAATGTTTATCTACAAATGATACAAAAAGTGTTGATGATGTTGATGTCTTCTTGGCTTGAAATTCTTGATTTTGTCGCATCCTTAACTTGATTGCTTTCATTACATGATGTGAAATGTGCTTGCTTGGAAGATCATCTTATCAAGTTGATGATGGGATGCTTTGTGCTTGTGTACTTAAGCTTGATTACATGAGCTTGATTAAGCGTTCTTATACTTAAGCTTGCTTATGTGCATGTAGTTGTTTAAGCATAATACAAAGAGAGAATTTTGATAATCTAAACATAAGTCATGTACACACATTGATTACACACGGTGTACCTAACATACCCTTATTCAATTTTGGGTGGATCTAGGACACAAGCACCACAAAAATTATGATCTTATTAATTACTGGAGTACATCATTCTTCAATGTCACAACTTTGTAGTGGAAACTTCTCAATAAGAATGTCACACATGCAAAATTTGGAAGCAAATTATCTTCAAAAACTTCCTGCACTAACTCAATCGCTCTCAAAGTAAAATATTACTTTGATTTACAATAAAGACTTTCTCTCAAACAAATTCACTTATTGATCCAAATACAAAACACTTATCACTCAAAAATTAAAAAATAATTTCACCTTATTACTCCACAAAATGTCACCTTATCTCTCCAAAAGCATTATTTTATGATCCCTTTTAAAAAAGGTTTTACATTCATCCCAATAAATTATGAACATGTAGAATACTAAATAAAGAAAAAACTACCTGCTATTTGTATCTATTACTCTCTTCATTTGCAACTACCATATTCCTGCTTTGACTTGAGCAGATCTATCTGCCTCAACATCCTTTTATGCAGGTTATCTAGACGATAAATCTTACAACAAAAATTATTTGATAAACATAACGACATATGCAACTTCTAGGCTAATCAATTTCTATGAGGAGCTTCATTGATTACTTATGAGTGAACAAATATACTCCCTCCATTAATGTTGATTTGTCTCTTCATGTTATATAATATGATGCATAGAATATTCCCAAAGATTTAGGTGAGCAATGACTTCTACAAGTAATCACGATTGTTAAAAGAAAAAATCAACATGATTTTGCAGTGAAAGCAATTTATCAAGCATGAAAACCAACCTGGTGGGTTTTAAATGCTCCCCCACAAAAAAAAGTATTGGGTCAAAGTTGGGCCCCAATCAATATTAAACACCTACATCTTGAGCATAAGAATATATATATCCATCTCCAATAATGTGGGTCTGTCCATACTACATCCTCTAGGTACAAGATTTATCTGGCTTCACAAGATCCATGGCATTTGGCCGAGCCTTCAAAAAATAAACCATCGAGACTTTGTAAACTTTAAACCAGAGGTTAGACTTAGTACCAAAAAAGAAATTAAATTCCCTTTTAAACTTTCCTTAAAATACCTTTATGACGTCACAGAAAAAAATAAATATTGATTTAAGAAGTCTTAAAAAGGTGTATAAATCATTGATTAAAAAATTCGTTGTAGACTCAATGCAAATGTTGTTTTCCCTTTTTCGTTTTTTATGTTGGTTCATTTAAGCACTATGCTCAGTGCAGCTCCACACATTGATTGATGGAACACCACTGCGAAGTTTGATGCCTTTGTCCAGGCAGAATATCCATAGAGTCATTAGTAGGTAACCTGCGAGGATATCCATGTCCGGCGTGCTTATGTTTGGCTTGAGGATGCTCTGAGGGAATAATCTAGGACCCCTCGAGGAGAATTCGACAACGACTAGTGTGGGCTTGTAATTCAAGACTATTACAGTTTTGAGAATTGTTGCTATAAGATTTTGTTCAGATTTTATATAAGATAAAATCTGTGATCCATCTTTAGTGATGACTACAATTAAGGGAAACAAGCCATAATCGAAAGCTACAAATCTTGTTAAATCATCGATGAGAACCAACCCTCTACCTGCTGCACTCTAGACTGTATCTATCTTCATATCTGTGGAGAAGGAAAGGTTGTCAGTTGAACATACCACAATTGCTCCTCTTACTTTTCCTGGATCCAAATATCCAAAGTCACAACTACTTGCATCGGCAGTGGTGCTTTCATTTCCCTTGATGTCCCTTACGTTGACAATAGGAAGCAGATTTGAATGGGTAAGGTTAGAAGAAATTATGGCTCCTCCCTTGAATATTTCTCCATTACCCAAAATTATGTCTGATTCCAAATCTTTGTCGATCATCATTGCAACCACCATCAAAATCCAAGGAGCGGAGTTCACCACTGTGGCTAATTTGGGCACTTCGTTGCCCATAGAGAATACCACCACTATTCATTTCTGGGATGTGTGAAATGATCCTATCGATATTGGGTCAAAGAAGAAATATACTTGGGAGAGCCAAGAGGATCCAAGTGAGATGGATATCACATCCACTAAATCGTGCACAACATCGTCTCTCTAGAGAACCACCCAAAAACCAAACACTGTGACTTCATTGATGATCAAATCCATGGCAAGGGTCCTTACCTTCTACCAGCCTTCCATATAAACTTCAACTTTGCAACAGGTTATCATAAAAATATACGGATAATAGAGATCTACATATCCATGCACCACCCCTCTCCAAGAAATTTGCTCCAAATACTGCAAGTCTCACATAAGATTACATATGACACCATATCTAATATGACACACAGTACACATGATCAACAATGGCATTATATCTCATCATGGGCAACAAAAATGAAGTGTTCTACATTTCTCCAATAGTAAGTATCTCTTTCCTTATCAACGAGTTGATGGTGGGAGATTTTTCACATTAAAACACTTACACTTTAATTGGTGCAAAATGTCTTAATACAAGACACAACCCATTGTCTTCCTCTCTAGAAACAAAACACCAAATCTCTGCTGCAATCCATTCTCCAAGATCAAAAGCTGACAAGCTAACCAATTCTCTCAACCTTTCTTTGATACCACATGTAGAGTAATAAACACAATTAACACACAAAAAAATACCAAAGACATAGGAATGGCAGAGAAAGCCTCAGCCTTATTGTATCATATTCCTCACACTCACAATGTAATCCAATGTACAAAGAATGATAATAGTATAGATAAATACATGAGGAAGTTTGTCTCAAGGTAGTACGTCTATCTTGGACACTATGTTTGAGAAAATATCTCAAGAACACACTAATCTAGGAGCCTAACTAGTTGGAGAGAATATCTCAACCAACTAAGCCTAAACTAACTGCTACCCATAAGGAACAAACTCAATCTAGAAAGGTATGATTAAATCATAACTTTCATGATTTTAATTAATTCATTATTTTGGACTTAGAATTGTTTTCATCACATGAGTGAGACTAATATCTCATACCAAGGATTTGTTTTGCAGCACCCAAATCCTTCATTGAAAATGGGTTTACCAATTTTCTTTTGAGCACATTTTTTTCCTGCATATTAGAACCTGCAACAAGCATGTCATCTACATACAATAACAATATAATATAACTGCCATCATTTTTCCTTTTGAGATAAACACAATGATCAGAGCGGCATGTATTATAACCTTGTTCAGACATAAACCTGTCAAATTTTAGATACCACTACCTTGGATCCTGTTTTAAGCCATACAAGCTCTTCTTAAAACTACACACTAGTTTCTCCTTCCCTTTTACCTCATATCTTTATGGTTGCTGCATATATATCTCTTCCTCCAAATCCCCATGGAGAAAGGTTGTCTTTACATCTAGCTTCTCAAGATGCAAATATTCAGCTACTACTAGACTTAAAATAATTCTGATTCAAATCATTTTAACAACAAGAGAAAATATCAGTCTATACCCTTTTTCTGTGTAAACCCCTTCACCACGAGTCTAGCTTTATACCTTTTTCTACCTCCATCTTCTTCCTTCAACCTGTAAACCATTTTATTGTGCAATGCTATTTTACCTCTAGGCAACCTGACTAAGTCCCAATTATGGTTATGTGCTAAGGAGTCTATCTCTTCTTTCATGGCTTGCTCCCACGTCTTCTTGGTTTCTACCTGCACTGCTTCTTCATAACATTCTGGTTCACCAGGATCAGTCAACAATACACAATATAATGAAGGAGAGTATCATTCAGGTGGTCTACCTATCCTGGTAGATATTCTAACACCACTTTTAGGCTTTTGAGGTGCTTGTTGTTATTGTGGTTGTTGTTGTTGTTCTGGTTGTTGAACATTATGATTTTCAAGAACCTTCACTTTTTCTGTGATCTCATCAAGCACTATGTATTCTTTATTTTATTTTTATTGTTTGTTTTCCTACATTTGATCCTTATACAAAACCTTTTCATTCAATATGACATCTCTGCTCCTAATGATTTTGTGTTTTTCATAATCATAAAAGCAATAACCAAAATCATTAACACCATGTCCAATAAAGGTACATTTCTTTGATTTTGCCTCAAGCTTTATTTTATTTTATTTATTAATGTGGAAAAAGGCTTCACAACCAAAAGTCTTTAAAAAAGAGTAGTTTACCTTTTTACCTATCCATGCCTCCTCTGGAATACCACCATCCAAGGAACTTGAAGGCCTTTTGTTTATTAGATAAACAACAACATCTACAACATCTTCCCAAAACTGTAAAGGTGATCTTGCATGCAATCTCATGCTCCTTGTAGGCTCCATGATTGTCAAGTTCATCCTTTCTGACCCACCATTTTCTTGTGGTGCTCCTAGAACTGTCTTCTCTCTACAAATTCCATTCTCTGAATAGTACCTATCAAACTCTTTGATGTAATATTCACTTCCATTGTCTAATCTGAGACACTCAACCTTTTTCTTGTCTCATTTCAAAGCTTTCCATTTCTTGAAAGTATAAAATACATCAAATTTATTCCGAATACAATAAATCTAGGTTTTTCTAGTTGCATCATCAATAACATAATAATGAGAGCCACCGAGAGATGATACCTAAGTAGGTCCCCATACATTTGTATGCACAAGCTCTAATTTCGCTCTTCTTTTATTTCCTAAATTTGAGGAATCTAACTCTCTTCTATTTTCCATTAACACAATTCTCACAAAGTTTTAAATCAACACCCTTCAAACCTGGTAACAAATTTCTTGAGGGAAGAATCTGCATCGCCTTCTCACTCACGTGCCCAATCCTATGATGCCACAATGTTGTATCTTCTCTTGTAGAGGTTCAAGCATTAACAGAATTAGAAATACCAATGCATAAATACAATGTACCAACCTTTTCTCCTTTTGCTATTACTAGGGCTCCTTTAGTGACCTTCTAGGTTTTATCTGTAAAAGTAGTTACACAACCTTCACCTCCCAACTTCCCTATTGAAATTAGATTTTTCTTCAGATCTAGAACATGCCTTACCTCCTTTAATAGCCATTTATTTCCATTCTGCGGTTATATGAAAATTGTACCCACTCTAATCATTTTACAGGGTTTATCATCACCCAATCGAACCTGTCCAAAATCTCCTTGAACATAATCATGAAAATGCTTCCTATCAAGTGTGGCATGGAATGAGGCCCCTGAATCTACCACCCAAGCATCAATAATATTTTCTAATGAAAGAATCAAAGCATCTTGCAACACATCACTTGTCACATTCGCTTCATGATTTTTTCTTATTGCGCATCTCTCTCTTTTCCCTTTCGAGACTTGCAATATTTCTTCAGGTGTCCTTTCTTCCCACATTTCTAGCATATTATCCCTGATCTGGACTTGGATCTACCTTTCCTTGACTTACTATGATATCCTGGGCTCTTTTGTTCTTCCATTTTTCTTCCACTAGTCTCTACAATAAAAGCATTACCTGATGTCTCACTGAATCTTTTCTGTCTCATTTCCTCACAAAGGATTGCACCGAAAACATCATCAAACTTTAAAGTACTAGATCTAGAGACAAAGTTAGTAATGGCCATAACTAAACCATTCCAACTTTCTAGGAATGAGCACAGAAATAACAGAGCCCTAACTTCATCATCAAAAGTTACCCCTACAGAACTTAATTAATTTGTAACTGTATTAAATCCATTTAAATGATCATAAGCAAATCCACCTTCTGACATCGTCATATTAAATAAACGCTTCATAAGAAATACCTTATTTGAGGCCAAGGGTTTTTCATATAGTTTGGCCAATGCTGACACTAAAACCTTTGTTGTCAATTCCTTTGAAATATTAAAGGCTACCGACACTGCTAAGCATAGCCATATTGTTCCAAGTGCCTTTTTGTCGAGAATATCCCATTTTGTGTCTGTCATACTCATCGGCTTCTTTGTCTTTCTACTCAAAGGTAGGTACATAAGTTTTTGATATAGATAATTGTCCATCTGCATCTTCCATAGCTAATAGTTTTGGCCATTAAATTTTTCGACCCTAAACCTACCATCTTTTGCCATTACTCCCTCTTGAACCAAGATCCTTTCTCTCCTGCGATTTTATCAGCCAAATAGACCTTTGGCTCTGATACCAGTTGTTAGAGAAATATATATTATAGAGCAATGAAGCACATAAAATATATTACAGAAACATAAACACAAAAAACACATAAACAAGAGAGACATAGATATATGTGGTTCACCCAATTTGGGCTACGTCCACGGAGAAGCAACCAGTCCTTCCTTTTATATTATCCAACAAACTAAAGAGATACAACCTACAGTAGATCCATTGTAATTCCCTCTTTGCTCTCACACAATCTCCTCTCTCTTTCTCACTCATAATACAAATATACATAGGCGCAATAAAATTCCCTTATATATAGTGAGGGGTTGCCTTCTAGGGGAAAAACCGTAAATTAAACATAACTTCTACTGTCATATCTCTACCTAATGAATGAACCAGATTGACTATGAAATTACAACATTTTACAATGCAATTTTACATCTATTTTTAGCTACGGGGGTGCTGCCCCCGATTCCCTGCCAAGGGGGCTCTAAATAATCATCGTCGCCCCCCCAACAGCATACATTTTACGGGCGGCGTTGCTACAACATTACAAACTGGGTTCCAATGCAGCGATACCTTTGAATACATAAGATAATCAGGCTCCACACCCAACACCTTCATGATCCTTAAAATTGTTCAAAAGATCGCATTGCTCTTTACCACTAATCTCCTTAGTGTCTGC
Source organism: Pinus taeda (assembly GCA_000404065.3). NCBI lineage: Eukaryota > Viridiplantae > Streptophyta > Pinopsida > Pinales > Pinaceae > Pinus > Pinus taeda. The sequence continues at coordinate 206,618 of APFE030454821.1, read as the reverse complement.
CATGTTCTTTTTTTAATCCAATAAATTTTGTTCAAAAAAATCTAACCATGTCATGTAGTTGAAAATAATGTAGAGATCAATCAACATTTAAATTGTTTTATTGTGAAAATAAATCAAGTGAGATCCAAAATGATCATAATGAAAATACTACTTTGTTTACATCAAAGACCCCACCTCACCTTGGTTTTAAACTAATGGCCCCAAAATTTATATAACCTACTCATCTATTTGACTCGTAGAAACATGAAAGAGTAATTGTATGTGTTGCAATTAGATTGAAAAGTGATCTACTAAATCACATGTGACAAAATGAAGATACTAAAATATGAAAGTGGTTTCACTTGCATAATCTACAGTTACCAAGTAAGGACCAAAGGAATGAAAGAGGAAAGTTGAGAATGAAAATAAAATAAAATAAAAAATATTAAGCCAATAAATTTCAATATAGTAGTAGATGAAAGGTAAATTAGCCCACACAAAGTTTTTCTCAAATGAACTGGCTCATTCCTTTATAATATCAATTATATTAATTGTACAACTACAAAGTTTAGAAAAATTGGAGACTGAAAACAAAATAGATCCTCTATACTTTATAATTTTAGTATAAAACAGAATAATTTAATGGAAATAAATTCTTAGACAAGGATTTCTAAAGTAATTAGATTGAAAATTGATCCAACAAATCATTGATGACAATACAAAGATGTTAAACCATGAAACTGTTTCCACATGCTTAATCTATAGAACCCAATTAAGTTCCAAACAAACGAAAGAGGAAAGTTGATAATGAAATAAAAAAATAGTAAAGTGTTAAATTTCAAAATAGTTGTAGATGAAAGAAAAATCATCCCACGGTAAGTTTTTTCTCAAATTAACTGGCTCATTCCTTTATAATGTCAATTATATTAATAGTACAACTACAAAGTAAGGAAAATTAGAGACTAAACACAAAATAGATCCTCAACATTTTATAAATTTAGTATAAAATAAAATAATGTAATGGAAATATATTCTCAAACAAGGAGTACTAAAGTAACCGAGTGCCCTGAAAATATGCTAAATATATATAAAAAGAAATTACTGATGTTCATCATTGATAAAACCTTCTCCCTGACTAATAGTAGTTCATGCAAATCTTGTGAATATCTTATGTTATCAAGGTTGCATGAAATAGATCAACTCAGTTAATTTTCTGGATTTTATCTTAAACATAGAGAATGTTTGAGATTTTGATGTGGCACTACTTTCAAGGCAAAAAGAATACAAAATGGTTGTCAATTTATAACCTCTCTCCTTATTGTCAATTTTTCTATAGGTTTCGATGTTAGAATATTGACATAAGCATCTGACTAGTGTCAAAAATATAAGAGATCAACTTATTTTGGATGTCAAAAAATAGTAGTAGATGAAAGGTGAATTAGTTGACACGAAGTTTTTCTCAAATGAAATGGGTTATTCATTTATAATATCAATTATATTAATAGTACAACTACAAGTTTAGAAAAGTTTGAGACTGAAAACAAAATAGATCCTCAACATTTTATAAAAATAGCATAAAACATCATAATTTAATGGAAATAAATTCTGAGACAACTTAATATTCCCTTTTTTGATATGGTCAAAGTGGCTGAAATCTTCCCATGGTATTTACTGTGGTGTTTTCCCGTGGCATCGGTCCATGCTATTTACCTTTGTTTTTCAAGGGAAAACAATAAAATAAGGCTTCTAGAGAGTCCATCCATCCTTTAAAAGGGGATAGGAGCTAGGCATTTGGGGCCTCCTGATTTTGTCTATCTTACTATGTTTTGTTGAGAACGTGGTGTGGCTAGTTTTATCTTGATCCCAGGATGAAAACCCCATGGTGAGTTTGACTGGTGGTTCCATACAAGGTCCATGATTGAGTTTCAGTGTCTTAGATTAATCTTTAATGAGTAGTCGTGCATGCCATTTACATGAACTCCAATCTTATTTGGATGGGCATGTATCTTCTTTTTAGATATTAATATAAATAGGAGGCTACATTTATTTTAGATCCCTTGTGTTTAATGCTTGGATTGTCAGTATTTCATTTAGAACACTAAAATATTCTAGATCTATTCTTGGCTTTTATGGTCCTGACCCAGGTTCAAAGGTGATTTAGCCAAACAAATTCTGGTACTATTGGCCCTTTCGGCAATATTCTACAAAGCGTGGACTAAGGTCTCACCCAAAATAGTATGGGCGGGTGCTAGAACCAGGTTTCCACACCGTAGAGATGTCTGATGGTTTTTCGGTGGTCCGCAGTTTGACCCTGCGCACATGTTGTTATGCGCACCTATTAGTACCTCGCAGCCTATAATGCTGCCTCCGCACAACTCCGTTCAAGGTGTGATCTATGTTATTACCCAAGTTCTTAACCTGATATTATCTGATTACTTAATTTATCTGTATGAGCCCAATTATACTTAAGAACTTTCAATATTCATGTAAGTGAGTGTGATAAACAACACAGTATAAATGCATAGAAAATCATACAAAACATAATACACAGTATTTAGAATCAAACTTCTCTTTATTAATTTTCTTCTTGGGTTACAGACTCAACTTCGCCCTGCGCACTCAGCTGTACTGGTCTATGCATTCAGTTGCGGACTCTACTAGGCCTCTACGCACTCAACTACAGAGCTTCTTCCTACAACTATGACCCAATACACTTAGACTTCTTCTCTATCTGTTACTAGATAATTACATTAATCCATCTCTTCTTATCTTCAATTAGCTATCTTTACAACTTAGAGCCTCGCTCTATTTATATAATCCCATGGTCCACGAACCATGGGTAGGCCGATATGACATTACACTATATTACAACACTTAAGGCGAACAACCCTATGACTCAATATACATTTTGTGCTTCGCACCCGCAATTCACGGAGTCTTACAACATATTTGACCAAAACCTGGGCTTTGAGCCCCAAAACATGCTATGGGTGGATTCCATGCCAAAAGGCCCCGAACATAAACATCCTGACTCACCCTCGAGTCACTCTATTGGCACAGTGATCTTGGCATGGAGTCCCTCCAACTAGTCCTGAACTGCTTGAATGTCGACATCACACTGGGCTGCTGCCTGTTGCACCTGCTACATTCTGTCTTTTGAGCCCTCTATTTCTAGCATGTTGTGTTGTATCTGTACCTACATCCCCTAAATCTACATGAGCTTTCCTTCGATATCTATTGTGATTGTGAAGGCTTTGTTGGACATGCGCTTTGAGAATGACTTCCTTATGGCGCACCTCATCCACCTACTCTATCAATGCCTTGGGTTTCTTCATCTTTGCAAGCCGTTGAGTAAGGACTACTATCTATGCAGTCCCTATGATGTTGTCATATTGTTATTGGAGCTCATGTTCCTCTCTCTCTAGCTGCTGAATGTTTTGGTCCTCTTGCAATGTCGTGAGGACCTCAAGCGCTTGCTCCAACATGGTGGTACATTCATGCACTGCATCTCCAATCCCTTCCATCCCTACTGCAATAGCACTGGCATGATGCTCTCTAAGCTCTGGGGGAGTGGAAGGCTACGCCTTCAACTACAGTTTGGTAATTTGGAGATTCAACTCCAGCTACACCTTTTTTGTCTCTTCTCTAGCATCGCAAACTCCACTTACCGGCAGGTGTCATCTACCAGCTCTAGGACATGTCAGCAAGCCTCATCTATCGTCTGTAGCAAATCTTTGTTCTGGACACTATCTCGTCGCACTACAAACTAAGTTGTTCTATATTAATCTTCTGCTCACTCAAACCTAGATCGCGGGGCTCTCCCTAGCACACAACTCTACTGTTATTCCATTCTATAGTCGATAGAGCGTTTCTCAGGGAAGGGTAGATAGATTAAGGCCAAGGCCTTTCAACATGCTAACTGTCATTCGGTCCATCGCATATGCTGATACTAATGCTTCTTCTGGCAACACTATTGTGTTGACCATCCTCGCGCGCAGCATCTGTTCTGTTGTTGAAGTGCCTGCTGTTACATGGGTAGATAGGATACCTTCCTGAGGGGGCTGCACCTTTAACTCCTACAACTACATCTTGAGGGCCCTCAACACATTCTGCTTCTCCGTCATGAAGTCTTGGAGTGCTTCACTAGTGACATCGCGAACCGTCTCATCAATTTCATGGTGTTTGCCTTCAATTAAGGTGATCGGATCGATGGCCAACTTCAAGGCCTTGACCATTTTTTTGGGACCCAATATTTCTGTGACGTGAGGTTGTTTGAGTTGGGTCGAGGTGGTTCCTGGGTCCGCTTTCTCTTCTGCAAAGTTTGTGTCCTCTGCCTACTATTCTACAGACACTACTTGGCCCTCCTCTGCCTGCACTATTTCGGCCTCTGTTGTCTGCGCTACTGCTACTTTGGTTGCCTTCTTCTGCTCTATGGCTACCTGTGCCACTTCGTGGGCTACCCTAATCTTGGTTGCCGCCTTTTCGTTGCACCTATTCTTGTCCAATTGGGTGACATGCTACTTGGCATCATCCTTTATTTTCTACATTGTTGTCTTATCCAACTTTGCCAAATCCTGAGCCCCACTTGGGAGGCCATGATTCTAACACTGTAAAGATCACGTCATCAGTGGCTATGAATGGGAGATTTTTCCACTACTACACTAGATCCTTTCATGCCTTAATGTAAATACTATGAATGTTCGCCTTGAAGTTTGCAAAGCTCCATAGACTATTATGCATTGTGGAGGACAGGTGCGGCCTCCTATTAATCCACATCCAGATGCTCACCTCCATGATCACCCAGAAGATATTTGTATCACGAATCCGCTTTGCGTCCTTGGTAGCCCAGAGTGATGTGTACTTCACAGCCTCTGGAAGTTCATGCTCAATGCTCGGGAAATAACTATCCTCTGGTAGTTCTACTACTACCAGCAAATGGACAAGAGAAACCATGCATAGTAGAAGGTCTTACCCTACTCCTGGGCTTCCTTGCAGTTGATCAAGAATTCCTCATGGAGGAACTCGACCCAACTGAATTGGACCCCCTCTACACATTGTTCGACTAATGCAACTATCGGCGCTGGTACTTCATCATACTGGTATTTCCTCGTTACCTTGCTGGCCAAGAGTTGGGTGGCTACGCACACTCCTTTATCCTTGATACTGCTGATGGTGTAACCCATATTTTTCTTCTCGAGCTTATATTTTTTCTTCATTACTTCCATAAGAGCCAAATCACCGCTTTTTCCTGCTATTGTCACAGGGTCCTTTCCCTTAGAGGAAAGCCAAGAAATTTTGTGGATGAGATCCACCGTGATGGGAATAGGCTCCTCTAGGCATAAGTACCCATCATGCACCAGGAAAAGTAGTTGCCTGATGATGAAAATGGCAATGGGCACATGGTGAAAGTGTAATATCCACATTATATGAAGCAACCTAACCTTCTCCACACCACAAAACCATTTTCACAGCTATAATTTGATCATTGGCCCCTCCGTATTCTATTTCATTAGGCTCTCCATCTCTAAGTGTGGGAACTTCTCACTGTTTGCAAAGTCCTAGTCTTCAAATTTTAGGGTAGGCACATGTCCTAGGAGTGGATCCTCAAAGGTAATTCCATCAGGGAGGAGCGCGGTTTGGATTGCACTCTTCATTGCATCTAGAACCTTTGGTAACTTATATTTCCCCTTTCACGGAGGGACATAATCAGGCAATTTTGCTACAAAGCACATTGGTTGGATGTCCACCTCCACATATTCTTCCTCTTCAACCTCAGAAATCAGAGCTTGTAAGTCCTCCTCCTCTTCATCAAATTCAATGGTGACTACCTTGTCCTTTTCCTCCATTGATAGCTTACCGAACCACAGATTCGTTAGGGACATGTGGACTGGTCCCATTGTCTGTTTATCCTTTTTCAGCCTCAGAATTTGAGGGGATTTCGAGATTTTTGGCACAACCCTAGTATCTTCAGGAACATCATGTATTGTGTGGGTTGACACGGCCTCGCTAGTGGTTCCTTCTTCAAATCCCAAACCTGCCTTGGTATCCATCATCTTGTTTGTATTCTATGTGGTCTTTCACAAATCTAGGGGCTCAAATATTGCTCGACACTCAACACATTGTGCTCTATTCAACCGCTCAAGTCTCAAGTGAAAAAGTGTTGTCTCGTGGCTAACCCTTGGAGTTTTATAGTGCCTTTTGAATTCAAATTTGATCGTTCCCCCCAATTCCAAGCCATCAATGCTTTCTTGGAGGTAGTTTTTCCAAAATATTGCGCATAATTGTTGTCTTAAATGTTCATTGCTCACTCCATTTGGACTCAAACTAGACATCTCATCATGAACACTGACACCAACGGTCACTTCCCAGCCTACCTGTGCAGTAGCACAGCCCCCTTTGCATGGGTGCGAACCTTGTGACATGTTGATTATGTGCGCATCTCCCTTATCGTGCAGCTCCCAAACAAACTCTTTTATAGTCCTGCACTCTCTTTCAATTGCTTGGAGCACTGAGATTGTGCTTCATATGGCTATTTAGGTGGTCGCACCACCTGTGCGAGGCTTCAGCTCGCCTTCTAGTATAGTCTACAGAAAATCCTCAATTTCCCTCATGACAGTTGGCACTGCCTGTTCTATCGTATGTAGAGCGCTCCCCTGGTTACTGTGTTTGGTGAGATGCGGTCATAGCCATGGCAATAGAGTTATAAATTCTTGGTGATAGTCTTTTAATTCAGTGGTAAGATCATCCACACCTTGCCTTTCCATCCTTGGTTTATCGGTGAGACATGCTTGCTTGATCACATTTTCCTGCCTCTTGATCTCTTCGTCCATCAAAATTCTTTTCTTCCTCAGTAGTACCTAATTTTTTTCGAGATTAGGAATTCTAACGTTCCCTCACCAAATGGCTTCCTGAAGCCTTATGTGTTCAACCTTGTGTAGCTATGTGATTTCTTCGTCCTCGGTTACACACATTGTCACGTATTTGGGCATTATTATGTGTGGATTCCTCTTTTCATTCTCTTCAAAATTTACAGTCTGTACTCTATTCCACACTTTTGGAATCGTTTCTACAGTCAGGGTTTTGCACATGGTCCTATAGGCACCTCGAACTACTGGTACGCACAGGTCCCAATCAGTGTGTCTCGCTTGGTGAACCCTGTTTAGTACTTTGCACACCCTATTGAATGCTTTTCCATGGATAATTGGTAGCACGTGTCGCCTTTCCTGCTACTATGTTTTATTCTAATTCTCTATTCTAGGAGTGGTGTGCACTTATGCAGGCTGTACGACATATGTCCTTACCCATCAGGAAAGGTGGGCGAGTAAGTTGTTCTACCCCTGGTGACTAGCTCTCATCTTGAGCTAGGGTTTTCCAAATCATGGGTGTATCATCCTTCTACATCCATGTCAGTCCTCAAAACTTCCTTGATGTGTACCCCACCATTGTGCAGGCATTGCACATAGTGCCCACATTAGAGCATCGAACTGCTACTATTCGGGTACTGCGCTTTCAAATTTGTTCAGGAATTCACCCATCGCTGTCAACCCATCATATGTAGGTCGATCCCTTGCCTCTGTTGTCATGCAACACAGTGATCTAACCATCATGTTGCAATTAAGCATTGTTACTTCAGGCAGCTGATTCTGCCATCAATCTATTTCTTCTGAATCTGAAGTGCAAGAGCTTTCGCTCTCCCACGAAATTCTTCCATATGTAGTTGGATTCACCCAATCCTGTTCTCACACAGTTATCTTCTAGATGCAATCGAGATCGTCATCACTATCATCGTCATGCATCAGTTCAGTGTATCACACTCCTTTGGCTGCATCTAGCGGTTCTACTACACGTAGTGACTTTTTTTCAAAAATCATTTTGCGCTTCTTCAGATTTATGACTCCATTCATGTCAGTGGCCCAGTCTATTCCTAGTAGTGTGGGATAGGGATTACTGTCATTAACAATCTCTATCACTTCAAAATCTGCCAGTGCACTTGCACCTTCAGTATCTATTGTTATCCCTTGCAATATTCCCATGGGCAAGATCTTCTATTCATTCGCCATTCATAACTGAATAGGAGACCACTGTAGTGCGGGTCTACCCATGCATTCCCATGTTTTTTTTGGCAGTACATTGACGTCCAAACCAAGATCCAAGATTACCTTATCCATTTCATACTTGCTGATTTGCTCAGTCAACCTCATTTCCCTTCCTGTGCCCAATGCATGATTTCTAAGTTATTCGACCACATGCAGTTCTCCTGACCCCGTGCACCTAGTGATAAGTTCCTGTAGTCCTTCTATTGGCTTGCTATCCCATAGTAGTTTCATGCATGTCTCTAGAAAGGTAGTGATCATTTAAGGATCCATCCCTGGTTCTAGTTGATCCTTACTACCTTAAGTGGAGGCCTCCATGAAGCTCTTCTTAGCTTCCATGAATGTCTCCTTCACACATTCTAAATCAAATTTGGGTTCCTTTGTAGGAGCCTTGCAAACCCATGCACTTTCTTCTAACTACTTGCCTTTAACATTGCTAGTGTTCATACCACTCCTATGCATCATGTTTACATTCGGGTCTTCTTCACATGGCTCAGACCTCATCATCTGCAAATTATGAGTTGGAGTGGTTGAAGTACCCATTTTTCATGCAGTCTCGCTATCAATGTAGGGCACTCTTCTGCCTCATGATCAAACTGAGTACAGTACAAACATGATGTCCTTGTAGGGTTTGTACAATCATGAGCATAGTGCCCTGGCCCTCTGCAATTATAACAAATTAGTTGTCTACAACCCCTTCTTGGTCCCATTCCACCTCGACCTCGACCACGCCCCTGAAATCTAATGCGTGCCATTCCTGCATTTCGGTCAAGGGCTTGCGTTTTGGCCTACACCTTGTAGGCAGGAGTCTAATCCATCATTAGTTTGTAGCTTCTGCAGGCGAATTCATCATGACCTACCGGCCTGCAGAAATTACAAAACAATTGGTGGGACATCTGCGTATGCTTCTGCAATAGATGATAATTATCATAGTGTGTTTTCCTCCTATCTGACAGATCGTGTAGCATAATGCAGGCACTGCACTTGGTCCTGCCTGTGCCTCAGGTCTTAACGGCATCAGCCCTCCTCCTACTAAGTAATTCATGAACACTGGAGAGTGGTCCTTGTCATGCCCTTGGCCTTCGCATTTTATGCACCATACCTCCTCATGTGCCTCTGGCCGAGGTGTCCTATCCTATTTCAAACTCTACATCTCTAGACATAGGTTTTGCAGTTGCACATGGATTTTTTAGACTCCCAAACCAGGGTCTTGTATAGGGGTCTCATGTAATCTCATTGCCATCTCGAAAGCTTCGGCCTGGGTGGAAATTTTTTGCTATAACAATGTCGTCCCTAAGTGTGGTGTTAGTGATGCTACAAACCATGTGCAGTGTTGTCCATCCGTCAATGTCATGTTGGATTTGCGAATCATACCCTTCATTATTTGGTCCAGATCCTAGGGGGTCTCACCTGGGAGCATCGTGATATCCTTAAACCTGATGATTGATTATGTTTCCGACATTGGCTTGCTAGATTTGCTATTCAACATGGTCTAGATTTCTGTAATTCCTACATTTGGATGGTCATTAGAATGCTTGATGTACCATGTTAATGCGTGATCCTGCAACGTGCTTACCAGCGTAGCCTTGTTGATATTATCATCCACGACTCCTTGTGCTTCCCATACCACTCTTACCATGAACCAAAATTGGTCCAGATCTTCATTCCCTACTCCTCTGAATACCGGTAGTTTGATTGCACTCACCATACTGAATTGTGGTTGTGGCAGAGGTGGGGTGGGTGGATATGGAAGTGAGGAGGGTGAGATGGGTGACGATGTAGGTGGAGGTGGTAAGTGTGGAATTCACTTCCTTATCAAACTGAGCGTGCTTCTTGGAGAAACTTTTGCGAGCTCTTCCTCGCTTTCCCATGAGGGAGAAATTAAGGGACTAGTTTTTAGTTCTTCACTACCTCCACTTCTGTAGATCTTCCCACTTCGCATAGTCCCAAACATTAATTTATTCGCATAACCCGCTTTTCACATAGCATCATCTTAATCCAAGTGTTCAAAGATTTAATATAATTAGCTCGCGGTCCCTTGAGGAAACACCACTTCGCCTCACTCTAGCTAATGGTAATATCTACCATGAACTCAGTGATAAATCCTTCTATAATTCGGTCAAGCCAATGGTCCATAGCTCGCGCGATCTTATCTCATGATGCTTCTAGTCTGAGCACTAATTTTGGAGTCCACATGATTGGTTTATTGATCCTACACCTTCCCTGACTATTTGCTAGCTTTGCAATCCACTCATACAGCTCAGAAGGAAAGGATGTAAAGAAAATTTCATGGATTTCCGTATACAATTAACTCTCCAACCACTGTTCTTTAGATATTTGTGAATTTCTATTTTCCTGCATTGCGAACTCATGAATCATCTTGTCTAGCAACCCTTCAATTTCCTTCTTTGTTAGATTCTAGTGGCACGACATCAAAAATCCCTTATGCAGATCCCAATCCCGACAACAAAACCATTTGTTGGCTTGTATGGGCCTGACCAAGGTTCAGAGGTGATTTAGCCAAACAAATCTCGGTACTACTGACCCTTTTGGCAATAGTCCGTGGAATGCAAACTAAGGTCTAACCCGAAGTAGTATGTGCGGGTGCTAGATTCAGGTTTCCGCACCCTAGAGATGTCTTATGGTTTGTCGCTGTTTTGTGGTTTGACCTTGCATGCATGTTGCTACGCACACCTATCAGTACCTCACAACATGTAATGCTACCTGCATGTATGTTGGTACACACACCTATTAGTACCTCGCAGCCTGTAATGTTACCTTTATGCATCTTTGGTTGAGGTGTGATCTATGTTATTACCCAAGTTCTTAACCAGATATTATTCAATTACATAATTTATCTATATGATCCCAATTATACTTAACAACATTCAATATTCATATAAGTGCTCGTGATAAATAACACGGTATAAATGCATAGAAAATCATACAAAACCAAATACACAGTATTTAGAATCAAACTTCTCTTTATTACTTTCCTTCTTGGGTTACAGACTCATTTTCACCCTATGCACTTAGCTGCAGGGGTCAACTAACTTAGCTGCAGACTCTACTAGGCCTTTGTACACTTAGCTGCAAAGCCTCTTCCTACTACTATGACCCAATACACTTAAACTTCTTCTCTATCCATTACTAGATCATTACATTAATCCATCTCTTCTTATCTTCAATTAACTATCTTTACAACTTAGAACCTCACTCTATTTATACAATCCCATGGTCTATAGACCATGGGTAGGCCGAGATGACATTACGTTACATTACAACACTTAGGGCAGACAACCCTATGACCCAATATACATTTTGCACTTTGCACTCGCAATTTGCAGAGTCTTACAACATATTTGACCAAAACTTGGGCTTTGAGCCCCAAAACATGCTGGGGGGGATTCCATGCCCAACGTCTATTGATTATTTAGTGAATTGGGATTTTAGAGTGGTATCAGAGGTATTCATCTTTCCCATGTCATGGATTGGCAAGAGATTATGAGTTGGAACTCTTTTGATGGGATGATTCCTAGGAGGATACTCTTAGCCAAGTGAATATTGTAGATTGGGCCCTTAAGCAAGGGAAGTGATGGAGGGCTGAAATGTTATAATGACACACATATCTGAAGACTTAAATGGCATTGAGATCTAGAATAATCTATTTGGCGTAGGATTGGGCAGATTTTTTTTTTTTCTTTTTTTTAAATCTAGGTGAATCTATCGAGGGAGGTATTGGCTGAAGGATTGTTTGGGATCCAGGTATTGAAGGATCATTTAGAGTGGAGGCATGGAATAACACATTGGGTTGTATGGGATCTTGGTATCAATGAACAAATTCTTTTGTTGTGGAGAGAAGTGGATTTCTTGAGGTCAAGCAATCTTTAGGTGGGAGGATTTGTAATATTCCATTTTCTAATATGGTCGAAGCGGATGAAATCTTCCCATGGTATTTACCTTGATGTTTGCCCATGGTATCGTCCCATGGTATTTACATTCATTTTTCAAGGGAAAACAATAAAATAAGGCTTCTATAGAGTCCATCCAGCCTATAAAAGGGGATATGAGTTGGAAATTTGGGGCATCCTAACTTTGTCTATCTTATTATGTTTTGTTGAGAACTTGTCATGGCTAGTTCTAGCTTGATCGCAAGATGAAAATCCCATGATGAATTTGACTGGTGGCTCCATCTAGGGTCCATTATTGAGCTTTAGTGTCTTAGATGTCTTTAATGAGCAGTCATGCATGCCATTTGCGGGAACTCCAATCTTATTTGTATGGGAATGTATCTCGTTCAACTATTAATATAAATAAGAGGGTGCATTTATTTTAGATCCCTTGTGTTATACACTTGGCTTGTCAGTATTTCATTTAGACCACTAAAATATTCTAGATCTATTGATTATTTAGTGATTTCGGATCTTACAAACGAGGATTTATCAAGTAATCAGATTAAAAATTGATCCAAAAAATCAATGATGACAATACAAAAATGCTAAACCATGAAACTAGTTCCACTTGCTTAATCTATAGAACCCAAGCAAGGTCCAAAGAAATGAAAGAGGAAACTTGAGAATGAAATATAAAAAAATAGTAAGTTTCTAAATTTCAAAGCAGTTGTAGATGAAAGAGAAATAGCCCACACGAAGTTTTTTCTCAAATGAATTAGATCATTCCTTTATAATATCAATTATATTAATAGTACAACTACAAAGTTAAGGAAAATTGGAGACTAAAAACAAAATAGATACTCAAAATTTTATAATTTTAGTATAAAATATAATAATTTAATGGAAATATATTCTTAGACAAGGAGTACTATAGTAACCGAGTGCCCTGAAAATATGATAAATATATAATAATAAAAAAGTAATGTTAATCAATGATAAAACCTTCTCCCTGACTAATATTAGTTTATGCAAACCTTGTGCATGTCTTATGTTATCAAGGTTGCATGCAGTAGATCAACTCAGTTAATTTTCTGGATTTTATCTTAAACATAGAGAATGTTTGAGATGTTGATGTGTCACTACTTTCAGGGAAACAAGCATACAAAATGGTTGTCAATTTCTAACCCCTCTCCTTAATGGCTATTTTTCTACAAGTTTCCATGTTAGAAGATCCACATAAGCATTTGACTAGTGTCAAAAATATAAGAGATCAACTTATTACAAGATGTGAAAATATAGAGAGCAGGGTTGTCTCTATAGCCATTAACTTTTCTTGATATTTTCAAGTGTTTGTAGCAAGTAACTTATCAACATGAATTATGTCCTTCACATTTAATAAGTTAATAAGACTTCTGTTACGTGATGAAAAAAAAACGATAGATGAAGTAGAGAGTTGTGAACATGCCTTTGTGTTAAAGAATAAGGCAAAGGAATGCAAAGTTTTGTCAACCAAAGAGATAAGAGATGAAGCCAAAGAGATCACAACTTAAAAGCATATAAGAGAGGAAAATTCATCCCAGGTATCAAATGCAATTGATATTATTATGGAGAACATCGTCATTATGAGAAGGATTGTAGAAATGAAGTATGAATTTTCTCATGCAAAGTGTAAATGACATTCAAATAATTTGTATCAAAAGAAGCTTAGTCAAAATTGTGATAGTGAAGAGAAGAGAGATGTTATACTCTTTATTACTTCACTATTGAGCAAAAATATTGTTAAGGAGATATTAAATAGGCCACATGACACAAAAAAGTGAGTGGTTTGCCTAATTGAATGATAATAAAAATCACCAAGAGACAATTGCTTCTTCACATGAGAGGGTACACATGGTCAAAGGCTAAGGAAAAAACCCAATGAAAGTGCCTAATGAAGGTCATATTAAATATGTGGAGTATGTACGTACTGGGCCTAAAGAAGAAACTATAGAAGACAAATACTAAATCATCATTCCAAGATTATATCTGATGGAAAGCATTTCAAGATGGACAAATAAAAAGTGGTTGAAAAAGTTGTTCAAGGAGATCTTGATAGGTATAGAGTATAAAAAATAGGAAAAGAAACATTTGTGGTGGAAAATGACTCTAAAAATCAACTATGGCATCAAAAGTTATGGATATCTTAAGTCTAGAATCTGAAACATTTAAAGAAATTTAATATGGTTCATATTTGTCCTCCAATTTAGCACAAGTTATTGTGAATTCTCTTGAATTTCACATTTTAGACAAGAAACATAGGGATACGTTTGACAAAATAAATTGGATGAAGAAAAAACATGCATGTTTAGTCATTGGAAAGTCCAAATTGTTTTATGAAATCCATCAATGCCCTTGCAAGAAAAATTTGGTTTTGTTTTCTCAAGTAAAAGTCAGTTACAAAAATAGGAGAATAAGCATTGGTAACTTGAAACGACTCCAAAAATCAACTATGGCATCAAAGGTATGGATATCTTAAGTATAGAATCCGTATCATTTAAAAAATAATAATATGGCTCATGTTTTTCCTTTGATTTAGCATGAGTTATTGTGAATTTCATATTTTAGACAACAAACATAGGGATAAATTTGCCAAAAAAAGTTGAATGAAGAAAAAACATGCAAAGTCCAAATTATTTTATGACATCCATCAATGCCCTTTAAAGAAAGTTATGTTTTGTCAAGTACAATTCATTAGCTCTTATAACATTGAAGAAATACATAGCAATGGTTGAAAATTGAAAAGAAATTTTATAAGAAAATTAAGGTTCTGAGAAATTAGAGCTTGGGAAATAATCTCTAATTACTTCTCTAAGTATTGCGACACTCAAGGTATTTGAGCAACATAACTACAATGTATAGAGGGAAAGAGGACCATTGTTGAGATAAAAAATATCATTGTTAAGGCAATAAACTCTCAAATAACTTTCAATGGGCTTAAGCAATCTATACGAATACTATATACAACAGTGTAATCATTGAAAAGAAGCCACACTAAGGTTGTAAGAAACATCTAACCTACAAATACATAAGTGATATGAAATCATAAGTAAATTATTAAGCTTCGTGTAGATATGGACATGTATGATATCTGGTACAAATATGGAAATTTTCTAGAACATGAGATCTATTTACATCATTCTCAAAAATTTTACATATCACTATCAAAGTGACTTCACTTGGGTTGAGGAATAAATTTGTAAAACTCAGTTATGAGTAAACACTAAAGAATACAACAAGGATGGAAAGGAGAAAAGAACTAGGTTGTGGCTCATTGTCTGAAAAGGAATATAAGAAAGATGGGAGGAGAAAAGAACTTCTCAATTCATTAATAGGGAAAGGTGGATCATGAATAATTCACTAAGCTAAGTAGGTGGAAGGAATAACTATTTCCACTTTCTATAAAATTACTTCCTGTTCAATTTGTAACATTACTTCTTGTTCAATTCGTAGAATTGCTTCTTATTCAATTCATAGAAACATAAACATAATTAACCATAATGGTTTATTATTGGTCACCATCTAAAGGTGGTAATATGGTCTATTTTGGTTTCACCAATTTCATTATCATGCTAATTTTGTGTTAAATATCATGTATAGAAAATTTATATTGAGAGAAGTGTAGATCCATCTTAATCATGGATCTATCAAGCACTAAGAGGGATGAAATCTCTTGTCATACAAACCTTTTTTAGAGTGAAAAAACTCTACGAAAAATTTACACCTCTGAGAAATAATAATCCAAATTTCATATTCATAATATTATTATTTTTATTTAAATTTTTATATGTAAATTGATAAAACTAGTAATATATCTCATTTAAACAGAACTAAAAAACACATTATTATTAAAATCATGATAACATTTTCCTAATATTAAAATTCATTCTTTCAAAAACATCATAGTTAATAAAAAACTAAAATTCAAAAACATTATAATTAATGAAAAATAAAATTCGCCATTACAACATGAAGCTAAATGGGAATTAAAAATATTTGTGATGACAACACAAGGGTCACAATCAAATCGAACATGGAAATGACCTTATGATCAAATCCAATCTGGAAATGGCCTCACAGGAACTTTGACGTCAATATTGGAAATGACCTCACAGGAACTTGGATGTCAATATTGGAAATGACCTCACAAGGAATTGGAATTGGATTTGGATGTCCTTTCATCTCATCTTGAAGAGAACATCGTCTTTCTATATGTTCCTTGTTACTTTTCCTGCAAATCAAACTTAATAAGTCTAATCATTTGGAAAAAAAATTCATGTCATGTCTTCACATGATTATTTTCCATCTACCGAGATAAGAAAAATATATACAAATATCATACCTGCGAATAGAGGAATGTACCCAAAATGGAAATAATTTATCCTAGAGAACTGATGGGATTGATTGGTGTGTGAAATATAATGATGGATGAACCAATAAAGGAAACCCTTTTCATTGTGTTTCCTATGTTGATTTTTAATGACGATATATCATTCAGGGACATGTATGAAACTTGGTTGTACACATGGTAGAAGACACTCTGAGAAACCACCCACCTAGTAAGTCAAGTCAATTGTTGGTTAGTAGAATTATCAAAATATTGTGCCAAAGTAAAAAAAAATAAAAAATAAAAAAATCATAGAATAGAAGTGATTTTACCACGCAAATTGAGGACCAATGGTGTGTAGAGCATTGTCCTATTTAGTGGTCCACAACCTGGGACCCGCCACAACAAACGCAAAGGATGTTAAAATAGCGAGTGATAGAATATAGAGAAATGTGTAGTAGTTCATTCCCCCCACTGACTTCCCCTTCCCCTTCCCCAACATGCCTTTCTTGGAGAATGTATTATGGAATAAAAATATCAGGTTGGATGTACATTGATGTGTGGTTTGACGATAAGTCACATAGGTGAAGCCCGGGGAGACCAAAGTTCAAATCTCATTGAGTACAATGACTTGCTATGGTGGCGGCTAGAGGGGTGGATTCCCCTTTCCCATGAGTTCGCTCTTGCTAAAATCATAGGAACTTAGCATACCCGACTTGCAAGTGGTTAGTTATGCTCTTGGTGTTATAGTGGAAGCTATGAGGTTTGATCCTAGGTCTCCCATAGATTAGGCCTGGCAGTTACCGATTCATCATGTGGTTAAAAAAAATACCAAGTTGGATATCACGACACCCATAAATCCTACAATTATGCAAACATTTTCAATCTATCCTCTTTTCTCAACTTCTTTCTAATAATTGCAATTATGCGTGCCAGAGAAAAATTCTATGAATTAATAATATTTGTCTGTAACTTTTGTTGGAACCAATTAACGATACCTGTAAGGTTGAAATTGAGCTTTGTGGCCGCAGTGAGAGCACAACCCCCTATGCTGGGTAATAGAGACGGGAAGGGGTTAAATTTGACGGGTCACCCTATCCATTAGCAAAAAAAATTAATCACGGTTTTATGTTTAAAGTGCCCTTCATATGACATTTAATATTTATTTTTACAGGTTTTTTTTAACTTCCACCAATCATATTCATATTTGTTTTCACATTGAAATGGTGAATGTAGGCCACTAAATTAGACAATTAAATTTAATTTAATAGAAATTGAAACACACATACCATGTTTTCCATTTAAGTCACTTCAATGCCAATCCAATTAAAGAATAATATGTGTGATATAAGTTTCAAACAAAAAAACATAATGTGCATGAAATATGTAAATGTTTTAAAAAATACATTCAATATCATCATGTACAAAAACTAAATTTTGGAGAGCTTTACCAAACAAAGTAATCGTCAAAATAAATACATGTTAGAGCCATAAGGATATGTAAATGTATAAAAATAAAAGCAGAAAACAAAAAACAAACTACATACCTAGACCTTCTTCTAAAAGATCTTCAAATATTCAACTGTGTCATCTAGCATGTCTGTAGTGCTTGTTTGTTGCATTAAGTCCAAAAGTGAAAATTTATATTTATTAATAACCTGCAAATTGTAACAACTTTTACAAACAATGAGTTCACCTACAATCTAGGCATACCACATTTAGAATATTAAGCTCAAATTTTCTTATTTTCATATTTCATACAAACTATTCCATCACTTATGGGTGTTTCTTAGACATGCAAATATACTAGTATAGACATGGTTTGCATATGTGAGAAAAGCCTATGAAAAAA
>APFE030454821.1:151659-188212 GCA_000404065.3 Pinus taeda | reverse complement strand
AAAAAAAAAACATTTTTCTCAAGCAAATAATTACACTTCTCCATCAAAGATTAAACATCTAAGCATAACCTAATGAAATTATATAAACATCCAAATGTATAAATTTAAACTTTCTTTCTACTATTAATTCAAAAAATCATATAACAAAATAAAAAATTGTAATTTGATAAAACATTATGTAGTAGAATTCTTTTGACACTTACGGTCAAATAATGTTTAAGTTGTAAAACAGTTAGACTTCTCTTTCAAATATTAATTCATGTTGGGAAATTTTCAAAATATTACGTATTAAAATTCCTTTGATAATTATTGTCAAAGAAAGTTCAAGTTGTAAAACGATTAGACTTCTCTTCCAAATATTAATTCATGCTGGGAAATTTTTAGACAAATGCACTGAAATGTTGTGTGGGAAAATATTTTTTCAGGAAATAATATGCAATCGTGTGGGAAATACATAAAATAATTATGTGAGAAAAAATGAGAGGAGAACCTAAACATGTAAAATTTCTTGCATCATTGCTTGGCTCCTAGGTATACAATGTCCATGTACCATGCTTCGTTTTTTGAAATGGCCATCATTTCGTTTTCTAACTCTGCATCTGTTCTTTTTCATTTGGCTTGCTATTTCTTCTATATTGCTCTTTCTGTAGGCACTTACTCACTTATCCACTCAATTCCACGTTACTTTGATGGCTATTAGTGGATGAAGAATGCACAAATCTATTAAATGAAGTGGACAAACCAGGCCTACTATGTAGAATGTAGAGCAGATCGACTAAATATGAGGCATCAACTAGCTTTGATGGGGATGGAGAGCCCAAAATCCAACCTCCAGGACCTCTAACCCCCGGGGAAGCCGAATAGTGCAGGGAACTATGTGGCACTTTGGTTTTTCCAAAGTTCGAATCCAAGGAAGTCTCAATGCCTTTGTTAGTGATCTGGTCTTGAAACTAGTTGAAAAAATCTTAATAGGGATTATGTGAATGGGAAACGATAATGAATTTATGTATTTCAAATTAGTTGTTTCTGAAGCAACCCATGCATTGCCCTACTTTAGCTAGTATAATTATAATTATGAGGAGATCCATACGTACAAAACAGAGATCTAGAAACATGAAGTATATTCATCACCTTCATTACCCTAGTTCATCTTTCCTAGGTCCCATCAACCTGGACATCCTTGAAGTCATCTTGTCCTTATCTTCTTTGTGACGAAATTCAATCTGCCCTCATTCCTCTACATTAAGAGCCTTTATGATAATGAAGAGTCACCATTTCCAACAAAATCTATATGTAGATTCCATGTGGGAGAAAGATAAGTCTTTGATATATAATATAATATCTATATATATATATATATATAGATATATAAATTTAAAACTGGTAAATTTTCTATACACCCATCATTATGACATTTTGAAAAATTATAAGCAAGTCAACAATTACGTGTTTATTTTGAGATAACCCATATTTGACGACTAAAAAAAGGTAAAACGTGCATACAGGCGTCAATTTTAAAGCCTAGAGACAGGTAGACAGGCAATGGAAAATGTTGTCCGAGGAGGCACTGAGATATGGCTAATAAATGCTAATATGTGCTATTTATGACATGGATGAAGGAAACGACAACCTTAGACACTCTCGTAGTTTCTTCTATGTGTCTTATGATGTGCACAATGGAAAAATGTACGAAACATATTTTTTTTGTTATAAATAGCAATTTAGCATCAAAAGATGCTAAAAATTGAACCAATTAATGAGTAGAGAGATGAGGGAGTTATAGATATCAAAGCCTTCTAGAAGTGGAGAGCAGTCTTTGGGGCTTCCACCACACTGGTTTCCTAGGTAGTGAGCATGATGGTTGAACTGGAAGTAAGGGGCAAGGTGGAAAATCACTTTCTCCTTGCAATACTGAAAGCATTAGATGCTTCCATAACAAATTCCACTATGTAACTTTTCTTGGGTCTAGAAAATCACTTTCCCTCAACAAAAATTAAAGAATCAGATGCTTCCACACCAAATTCCACTATGTAACCCTCAATGACACTGGTACACCACAAATCTATAACTCTTGACCAATGATTATTGACATTCTTTAAAAATATCACATGGTATTTCATGCAAGAAATAGGTACTTGAGGAATTATAGCTATTCCCAACTCAAATTTCCTTTGTAATCATTCAAATACTAAAACTAGAAATTCCACAAATAAAATTTCATAGAAATCAAAATGTAGCTTTCCTTCCAATGCTATGACCTGATTTGCAGATTTCTTATCTCTTCTACTGTAAATTCATCTTCTCTTGCTTCCAAATAGTCTAAGATATACTTCTTATATAGTTTTCACATTTTTAAGCCTCAAATTCCTAGGTCCCAGAACCATTTGTTGATGCGGAGGGCTGACTCGGTCGTTCAATAGGTGGAAGTAAAAGAAAACCCAAGACATCGACAAATTAAACAGCTACAGAGAGTAGTTGAGGCCTCACTCGAGATGTCTCAAATATTTACAAAGGCCTAAGAAGGTTGAGGACTAGGATGTGGAAACGGGGGATGTAGAACAATTGGCATCATCCCAACTACCATTCCCTACACATGAATTATCATATAACTCATTCATTGATGCAACATAACCATACTACACAAAAATTTGACATTCATTCATGTATTTCTAATCATTAACCAAGAACTTCATGGATTATAATGATATTGAATCTCCAACTAGTGATTTACTATATTACAGATGCTACAATGACAATGTCATTGTTATTCCTTCCATTCCATTGCACAGTACTTGCATTCATTCTATAAATGGAGTCACAACTTGCGTTAACTCATTATACATTCTTCAGAAAAAACAATGAAAATAAACATATAAAGCAACAATACATAAACATAACGGGTAAATCTTTAGTGTATTCATTATCCCAAACAACTTAAATCATGTGATAGTGTCGTAGATCTCATCATCATCTCTAGACATACATTCAAAATACATACACAATAATTTCTACATGATTTCTTGTAAAGACAGACAATATTACTGCCAGAGTCAACTTCAATAATTAACTCATCCCCTCAATGAATGCTTGAACCAAAAACTTCAGAACCCTTTTTTGTTTTGCATGCTTTCTTTCATTCTGGTGCTAGCTAGTCTAACAACCTCCAATCGTGGAATGCGTTGTCCATATGCCACCTGGAAGACCGCTCTCATCCATCATTCCACTATTCTCCATGAAATTATTTCTAAAACAATGTCTTCTTCTCGTCTAGCCGAGAGGGCAATGACCACCCTATTTGAGAGACTCAAACCAAAATCCAACCAGTCCAGAATGGTTACTCAAGCCAAAATCCAACCATTCTAGAACGGTTGCACAATGATTGACTTGGAAATCATGTAAAGATAAGAGGTATGACAGTTATGTTGTGGAATCCAACAACAGAAGATTTTTCCATAGTGTAACATTCGATCCAATGTTGAATACTTGTACACAATTGAAGACAGGGTTGTTTTTCTCAAAGAGAAATGCCTTACAGCAAAATTGTAAAAATAAAAATAACAATTATAATTTTAACTATATAATTATAACGTTCAATAAACTAAATTATTGGGACTCTTGTTTTTCCCATGGCATTCTTCTTAAATGTAGCCATTTTAATAATTATAATTTTGACTATATAATCATAAACTTAAATAAAATAAACTATAAAAATTCAACTTTTCATAACAATAGGCTTTTATCATGGTTTCTCACATGGTATTCTTCTTTAACTATCGAACTCTAAGTTTTGACAACCCATATTTGGTATTTTTCCCATGGTATTCTTCTTTATATTTAAAGGCATAAAATTACAACGAATTTTACTTTTATTCAAAGAAATGAAATTCATTTTAACCAACCTAGATCCATCTTAACCCAATATATATCAAGTGCCAAGAGGGATCAAATCTCCTGAGGTGCAAATATCGATTTTGAGTGAAAAACTTGAGGAAAGGTTTGCACCTCAAGAGATTTGATCTCTCTGGGAGCTTGATTAGGGGTTAAGATGGATCTGGGCTAGTTACATAATACTATATAATAGATATATTTGTCTCTATGCATCTCTTTCCAATTCCATTTTTCTCCCTTCTTCATCTTTATGTCGATTTCCCTCCTTCTCTCCTCAATATCTTTCTCTCCCCACTCCCTCTGTAACACCCCTAGACCTTGTCAATATTCTTTTTTCCTTTCTACATTTACATTATTAGGTTGAGTAAATTATGAACTGACAAACTAAGTGAGCCTTCAGTGATAAAATATATTCTAAGTTTATGTCAGTTTTGTTAAATATTTCAAAAATACTAGTTTTGGGAAATTTCATGGGAAAACACATTGGATGCAGTTTTAAGCTACTAGACATTTATAGACAATTAGCTTTTTCTCTCTCACCCTAGAGATAAAATATCTCAGCAGGAAAATAGATGGGGAAGGTAGGAAAGAGAATGTTGGATGCATCTGAGAGGAAAAAAAGAGGTATGGCAGGATGCTGGATGTAGGGTGTTCTTGAGTTGGACTGAGAGCCAATGGAATCCCTAAGCCTTGTTAAGGCTGTAAGTTCCAAGATGGACTTGGTGGTCTTGATTTCTATGGATATTAATAAAAAATATATTGTCCAAGTTGTTGTTCTAGTAGTGGAAAGTCTCAGGGGGAGATTGGATGTAATTTTCAATCTCAAAGTCTGGGAGGTGTGGTCTCTCCCAGTGAAATTTCTAGCCAATTGAAACTTAGATAAGTAAATATATAGGGATACATTTATGTTGAAATGAAAGTAAATTATTGTGTGAAGGAACATTTTTTTTCTAGAAATAAATTAGAAGAAACAAGAATTTATATTTGTTCTTAAGAATGGCACAATATTATTTTCCTAGAAAGATATAAGAAATGTGAATTTATAACTTTTCTTTAAAGGAACTATTAATATTTCCTAGAAAGTTAAATTACATATTTGCATTGATTGTGTGAAATCCCATGATGTTAAAGGTGTACAATTATAACCCTAGTGAAAGGTGAAAACATGGTGTGGGGGGCAGGTTCAAGAACCTTTATTTTGCAAAATATACGTAACAACATGTAAGTGGAAATGGGAATAGTTGAAATTGTTCTTATGAGGAAAAAGGGTTGCATCGGAACCAATTTAGTCCCTGGCGTGAGCTGGATTAACCACCAACCTGGGGTCTTGTCTGGAACACCTTGTAATCCATTTATATTGGAAACTGGTATTCATGAAAATAAATAATTAATACGCATGAATATATAAAAATAGTCATACAATAGGAAGGGATACAATAACAAGCAATTATATAAATATGTGTGTAGCTGAAGATCGAAAGCTAAAGCATAAAAAAAATAGCATGTCTGTAACATAATATATATATATATATATTTATATATATATATATATATAATATATATATATCTATATATATATATAATATATATATATAATATATATATATATATATAAACTAAGAACGAGTAATGATTACACTTGAAACCTTCATATATCGATAAACCCTTGTGCATGGGAAGAAAACATAAAATTATTACAACTGAAATTCACACACTACACCCTCAAAAGAGAACATTTAGTTGAGGTTACAAAGCCCATCAAGTCAACCATTTTTGTACAAAATGAAAAACACTTAAGATAAAACTCATCTGCAGATTATTTCCTTAAAGAACATATAACCAAAATAACATAACGACGTTGCACCCGAAGAAGCAAAATAGATAAAGGAAATTTGCATTCCTCATAAGACCCACAAGAGGAAACCATACTTAATATGTCTATATCCATAAGGAAATAAATCTAAGAACAATTGTGTATCTCCACCCATAATAAGACACTAGAACGGTATATGGTTATAAGAACATGACAAGAGAAGAATAGGTGTAGAGGTCAATGTAAGGAAGTTGCTCCTAATCCTAGAAACATTAAGAGAAACATAAATAAGTTGGTGTATAGTTGAGAGACCAACCTATAATAGAACAAAGAAAAAATAGTTTAGAAAACCAATGGTATGTTAATACTACCAAATGTAAGAAGAACAAAAATAAATATATTTGAGGAACCTGTAAAATACATGTGGGGAAAAGGGTTGGCATTGAGAGGTAACCCTTCCCAAAAGAGAACACAAATTATCAAAAAGGCCAATATTTCTATAGTACATGTAACTAGTGCAAGCTTGACCTAGAACTAAAAAAAAATATTACGTTCTATCTACCTGGTCAGGATGTGTGAGTAGTTGTTTCCTTGAGGAAACCCTTGTTGCGATGAATTTGGTCGAACTGGAACCCCAAAGGCATGAAACCTTGTCACTAGCAGAAGAAACCTAGGTTACCATCTGTTCGAAAACTTTAATAACAAACAAAGAGAACCTATGAGGTGGGATTACCTTATGAGTAAGAGAAAATCAAATCCATGAATGGTGGTGGTATTGCAAACCGATTCCTGAACCTGAGTAAGTGCGAATGAACAACAATGAAAGATCATTGTATGACCAACTTGAAAAATAGATGGTGTGGAAGGTAACAAGGTAAGCATTAGGGTTCAGGAAGGTTCTAAGGTGCAACTCAACATGTAGGGAGAAGATCTAGTTGTCCACCACATAATTTTTAACTCCAATTCAGTGCCTACGGATGTGAAACACCACTTCATGATACTTCACATTTAAGGTAATCAATACATCATATGTGATATGAGGAATGCAGATCACCAAAGTCATGAAAATTAGGAAAAATTACAACCCTAACGGATTAATACATATTCCTATATCTGTGTTTCCTTTGCTGTCACATATAAACTATTACATAATGTATTAGCAATCAATAATGTCGTGCAACTATTTAGTATTTTTAGTGAAGGTTAGTAATTTGTGAGAAATGTAAAAGTTTATTTTTTTCGAGGTTGAACATGTTACACCCTCTATACCCAAACTCTCTCTCTCTGCTTATCCCTCCCTATATATGCCTCTTGGTTTTGCCACCATCGATATCTATATCTCCCTTCATCTTTCCTTGATCTCTCTATCTCACCTCCCCAAACACAAACATTCTCTCTCTCCATATCTATCTCTCTTCCTCCTTCCCTCCCTATGTCTCTCTCTTCTTCCCTTTCTCCCCCCTCCAACCATATATCTATCTCCATTTATCTCTCCTTCCTTTTCTCTCTCTCTCACCCCCAAAACATAAATACTCACTCTCCATATCTATATATTTAGGCTCCCTCCCTCCCTCTTCTTCTCCCTTTATATATTTCCCATATCTCTCTCTCTCTCTATTCCCCTTATCTCTATATTTCTCTCTTCTCCCTTTCTCTATGTTCCTACCTCTCCTTTGTACTTCACTCTCTCTACATCTCTTCCTTATCACTCCCTCTCTCTCTACACCGCTATCACTCTATGTTTTTTTCTTGCCTCCCTCTCTCTCCCTCCTAGGTCCATCTCTCTCTCCTTCCCTCTCTCCTTCTCTTTCTCCCCTCCTCTCTCTCTTCCTTCCCCCCTCTCTCCCACCTCCTTCTCTCTTTCTCTCTCTCTCTCTCTCTCTCTCTCTCTCTCTCTCTCTCCCTCATCTTTATCTCCTACTCTCTCTCTTCCTTTCCCTCTCTCTTTCTCCCCCCTCCCTCTCTCTCTCCCCACATCTCTCTCTCTCTCTCTCTCTCTCTCTCTCTCTCTCTAGCTTTTTCGCTATCACTGCCCCTCCCTCCCTCTCTTTCTTGCTTGCCCCCTCTCTCTCTTAAATTTTATCCCACTCTGTTGTATTTAATAAAGTATCTAAATAAAAATAAAAAATAAAATTAACTAGTTGTAAACATTAAAGCTATATTTTGGATTAATCATGTCAAAGAAAATAGAATAATGAAAAACATAAAAGAATCATGCATTATAATTCCTCTATCAAGAACCTTTATTCTGAAAAATATATATAACAACCTATAAATGAAAATGGGAATATTTGAAATTATTCTTATGAAGAAAAATGCTTGCATGGGAATGAGTTTAGTCCCTAGGTCGACTCTGATTAACTTGCAACTCGAGGTCTTGTCTAGAATTCCTTGTAATCCATTTATACTGAAAACGAGTATTAATCCAAAAGTCATGAAAATAAATAATTAATAGGAACAAATATATAACAAGGTTTCATACAACAAGAAGAGATTCAATAAAAAACAATTATATATATATGTGTGTAACAGAAGATTGAAAGCTAAAGTGTAACAAAAAAATAGGATGTTCGTAACAATATATCTATCTATCTATATATATATTATATATATATATATATATATAACGGAGAACGAGTAATGATTACACTAGAGAAATTCATATATTGGAAAATCCTTGTGCATGGGATGAAATCATAAATTATTACAACTGAAATTCACCCACTACACACTCATAAGTGAATATTTATTTGGGATTACAAAACCCATCAAGTCAACCATTGTTGTACAAATTAATACACTCTTAATATAAAACTCATTTGCGGATTCTTTTCTTGATAAATATATAACCGCAATAACATAATGAGGATGCACACAAAGAAACAAAATAGATAAAGGAAATTTGTGGTCCTCATAATACTGACAAGAGGAAACTTTACTTAATCTGTCTATAGACATAAGGAAATAAATCTAAGAACAATTGCGTAACTCTTCGCAGAATACCACACTGGAATGATATATGGTTATAAGAACATGAAAAGAGAAGGACAGGTGCAGAGATCAACGTAATTTCATTGTTCCTAATCCTGGAAACATTCACAGAAACATGATCAAGTTGGATTATAGCCGAGAGACCAACCTATAATAGAACAAAGAAAAAATAGTTCAGCAAACCATTGGTATGCTAATGCTACCAAATGTAATAAGGACAAAAATAAATATAATTGGGAAGCCTTTACAAAACCTACAGGGAAAAGGGTTTGCGTTGAGAGGTGACCCTTCCCAAAAGAGAACCCAAATTATCAAAAGGGCCATTAATTATACAATACATGTAATTAGTGAAAGTTTGGCCCATCACTGAAAAAAATCACATGCTTTCCTCTTGGAGGGATGTGTGAGTAGTTGTTTCCTTGAAGAAACCCTTTTTGTGATGAATTTAGCCCAAACGAAACCCTAAAGGCATGAAACCCCATGAGTAGCAGAAGAAACCTAGGTTACCAACTGTCATAAGCCTTTATTTGCAATGAAGAGAACCTATGAGGTGGGATTACCTTACAGAAAAATAAAATCAAATCCATGAATGGTGGAGATAATGCAGAGCAATTCTTGAACCCTACAGAGTCTGAATAACTATCATTGAAAGACCTTCAGATGAGAAACTTGAAAAATCAATGGTGTAGAAGGCAACATGTAAGCATATTAGGGTTCGAGGAGGTTTTAAGGTGTAACTCAGCACATAGGAAGAAGATCCAATTTTCCAACATATAATTTTTAAATACAATACAATTCCTTGGGATTTTAAACATCACTTTGTGATACTCTACATTTAAGGTAAACAATACATCATACGTGATATGAGGAATGCGTATCACCAAAGTCATGAACATTAGGAAAAATTACAACCCTCATCAATTAATACTTATTCACATATAAATTGTTACATAATGTATTAGCGATGAATAATGTCATGTGGTTATTTATTATGTTTAGTTAAGGTTAGTAATTTGTGAGAAATGTAATTTTTTTTTCAAGGTTGAACATATTGCACCCTCTATCCCCAAAGTCTCTCTCTCTCCCCGCCTATCCGTCCCTATCTATGTATATCTCATTTTCCCTCTCTTCTACCACCATATATATCTATATTATATATATATATATATATATTAGATATACCTCCATATTTCCTAGATCTCTCTATCTCACCTCACCAAACACACACACTCACTCTCTCCATATCTATCTCTCTTCCTCCCTCCCTCCGTCTGTCTCTCTCTTCTTCGCTCTCTCCCCCCTCCAAATATATTTCTCTCTCCCTATTTCTTTCATTCTTTTTCTCTCTCTCTCAACCCCAAAATGTACACACTCACTCTCTATATCTATCTATTTCTCTCTCTCTCTCTCTTCTTCTCCTTCTATCCCTTTCCCTTCTCTCTTTCTGTCTCTCCCCCCTCCCACTCTCCTCTCTCCCTCATTATCTCTCCATCTATACCTATCGCTCCCTCTCTCTTTCCACCTTTCTCTCTATATGTATTTCTTCTTGCCTCCCTCCCCCCCCCCCCCTCCAACTCCATATCTCTCCCTCTCTATTTCTCTCCTCCTCGTTCTCTTCCTTCCTCTCTCCCTACTTCTATCCCACCTCCCTCTACCTCTTCCCGCCCATCACTCTCTCTCTCTCTCCCTCCACTCTCAAAATTTGTCACTATCTCTCTCCCTCTCTTCTTCTCAATCTCCCCTACATATTTGTGCCTTCCTCTCTTCTTCTATATTTCCCCTCCATATTTTTGTCTCCCTCCCTCTCTTCCCCTTCTCTCTCTATCTCTCTCCTCTCCTTCTCTCTTTGTTCCTACCTCTCTCTCTCTCTATCTCTCTCCTCTCCTTCTCTCTTTCTCTCTCTCTCTCTCTCTCTCTCTCTCTCTCTCTCTCTCTCTAACTCTTCCTTGTCACTCACTCTCTCTCTATGTTTCTTTTTCTTTCCTCCCTATCTCTCCCCCTCTACCTCCATCTCTCTTCCCATCCCTCTCTCCTTCTCTCTATCCCCTCTGCTCTCTCTTCCTTCCCCTCTCTCTCTCTTAAATTTTATCCCACTATATTGTATTTAATAAAGTATCTAAATAATAATAATAAAAAAAAAAAAACTCAATTGTTTGTAAACATTAAACCTATATTTTGCATTAATCATGTCAAAGAAAATACAACAATGAAAAACATAAAATAATCATGTGCTATATTTCCTCTATCCATGTTAGTTGCTTTGCTTACTCTCATAACTTGGATCCTTAGTTAATATGGATTTATTCTAGTTATTAATAAAATTATTATATATATAAATTTCGCATCTAAAAGTATTCTCATTTTTAAATTTTATTAAAACCTTGATTTAATTTTTTGTGGGAATATTTTTAGTAGTTGTGAGGATAGAGGGTTTAGATATATCTCAAAAGCAGCTATAACATTCTTGTTTTTAGATTTAATTAAAAAAATATTATAAAATTAAATTAAAATTAATTATATGTAAAATATTTTGATTGTGAAATAAGTTAGGGTTATCTGGCATGTGGTATTGATAATCCATGGTATTGGCCCGTGGTATTGTAACAAAATCTATCTAGAAGTTAATACTATCCATGGTAAAGAGGGGGTGAATATTCATGGTTAAGAATCTGGTCATATTTTTATAAAATATTTTGATTGTGAAATAAGTTATGGTTTTGGGGTATGTGGTCATGATAGGCTATGGTATTGTAACAAATCTTGTTTACAAGTTAACTAGCAATTACATCACATGTTGCAAAGGAAATGTCATAAGACAATAGCGTAGGAAAGAGTATCATAGAAGAAATAAGTAAAAAATTTATGCAATTTTGTTTTATTTATAGGAATATATCTGACAAAAACTTTGAAATTTAAACTTTGCATAATTGATCTACAAAAATTAGGAATGATATATATGGATATTGTTGATACATTTGGTGGTGTCTTCTTGTGGGTGGAAATAATATGATTTGACATTCATCGCTCTTCTTGGCTTGCCATCATTGAGCTCACTTGTACCTTTAACTTCAGAGAAAAAACAAAATCTCCATCCTCAATGTGGAGCCCCTCCTCATCATCCACACATGACACCAAAGTAGGATTTTCATTGGTAATAGATGCAATGATACCCATTTGTTAGATGCAAGCATCTCCTCTCCACATATTTCTGCATAATAGACATTTCTCTGTATTTTATTTCTATTTTTTAGATGAAAATTTGATCATCTTTCTTCTCATTCTCTCATTTTGCATCTTCCTTCAACATATATAAAGGAGTTCTTGTGAATTTCTATGACCATTTTGACCTATTTTCACAAAATCCCATTTTTATTTCTTATTAATGGTATTCGAATCAAACAAGGAGAAAAAAAACACAATCAATAAATTACCCATCGCTTGATTGGCTCTTGTAATACATATAACATGCACACAAGACAAAATATCAAAATGCTGCCAGATTTTGACAAATATGTCAATAAATTCCTAGGTAAGGGTATCCTCGTGATTTGGTTGATGCAATCAATATCACACTCACCATGGTAAGTACTATGTTTGAACATAAATACTATTTTTTAATAGAATTGAAAGCAATAAATAAATTAAAAAATCCCTATACCATAGATATCATAATAGAAGGTAGCCCCACAATCTTCAAAACCTAAGTGCAAATGCTTTCTAACTAGAAATATTAGATTCAATAATATTTTTTGATTTGAAAACCGGGAAACTTAGTATGAAGAGATGATCCAACCCATAAATGATGGTGTTGATATTTAGGACAAGCTTCCAGTCTTTACACAGAATATTGAGGCACACATTTCCTTCCAAGTCAATATTGGGGTGGTAAACCTACGCTGAGATTACAAATGAAAAACTAAGAAGTAGATAGCTTGGATCCATATATTTTCTAGAAATTCTAAAAATTATTTAAGGCTCATACCTTTGTCTTACATTTCACCTTTGGTGCATCGCAAGGGTAAAGTAGAGACACCTTAAATGTAAAACAAAAGGAGCCACTTATACACAATATTCAAGATTAGGGAATCATTTAGATTAATTTATTTAAAATAAACTATCATCCACTTTTATGCCCTTGTTCCTGTTGGACCGATTAGAATCATATAATGCATAGACAATATCAAATTCAAAAATTATCAATGAAACACTTCATTTAGGATACATACTTCTAGATGTAAACTCCACCCCCAACGTACTAGATTGCAATGACTATACAAGTTATACATTTTCAACATATTCAGAACAGTAGCACTATAAGGCAAAGATGTTATCAACAAGTCACCAATTTGTCAAATACAAAATAATAACAAACAATCACATTGACATTGTTGTGTTTGGGTAATCAATTAAAAACATGAAATTTAGTATGGACAAGTCAATCATTTTTCAAAGAACTGGAAATAGCAATATCACCAACAATTATGAGCTTAAGTAATCAATAAGCATGCTTACAAGAATGAGGGACCTTACATACAACTACTCTAGTAAAATAATCAACTCTAAATTTATTGTGATGAATAGCTAAAATGAGAATTGAGATGATGAAACAATTTTGAAATGGAGTTATTCAAGGGATTCAAACTTTCATATGAATCTCTCCTTTCAGATTTAAGGGAAACCTTGTAAATTGCCTAAATTGTGGCTGTTGTGCAAGATCATTTTCTTTGGATCCCAAGGGATAAAATATTTTGTGGATTAAAACCAAAAATTTATCCCATTGCCAAATTTCCTGTTGATTGGTAACATAAACGAGATTAACCTAAAATTTCTATGAGGGAGGTGCTTGGTCATTCATATAAACTGGAGCTATTATATTTTTAAGCTCCTATTAAGTAATGAAAAATCTAAAAATAAGCTTAATGATGAGGTTCAAAGTTCCTTTGATGTTCTTAAGTTTCAAAAGGAATTCCCCATAGACAAACTGAAGCAACCTTGAAATAACCAATTGAATAAAAAGTTGAATTAAGGAAATGTAAATAACTCTAAACATAACAATGCACTAAAACATTCAATTATCAATCCATGTCACAATCCGCAAATTATTATCTTAAGCATATTGACAAGTAATTTTAACATTATATGGTACTTACCACTACTTCCAATGTGTTGAATATATCTTTATATACCCATATCAATTGTTTAAAAGAATTCCTACAAATTGATCCTAGTGCCACACATGCAAACATGGATTTTTTGAAGAAAATTCAATTTTTTAAACTCCTTGTTTATCTTGCATAATTGTGAAAAAGTATGTCTGGTAGTTGGAGATCATGGATGGAATCCAATCCCTAATTTGAATGCATCCCTTTTGCAAATTGGATGCTTTTGTCATGTCAATCAATAACTACAAGAAGGGAACCACAAAGTGGAGCAACGAGATGAACACCCATGAGTATACTAAGAAAACATGAGAATGCAATAAAACTAATAACAACTTGCAAAGTATAAAAGTCAAACAAAAAGGGTTTAAATGTGGCAAAATAATAACACCATATCAAACACTTCTGAGGACCCTTTAGCCAAATTTGTTGATACTCTTCTCATAAATATGACATTGATTTTCATAGAATAGAGAATTATTTTTAGAAAAACAAGATTTGGCTTGTATTATTGCTTTCCTCTCAATCTAGCTATGATGGTATTATTAATGAAGTTGCATCCTTAAATTGTAGTGTGATGAACAACTAAAATGAAAATTCTAATATTGTCTACCAAAGACATGATCCCCAAATTTTTAGGTGATAGAAAGCAACAATGTTCTTTTTCATTGCCATTATGCGGTTCATAGAAATCGGAGTTCATTTCACAGAAAATAAGGATCCTGATAAATCTAAGTTCTATAGCCATAATAGATATGACTAAATATCCTTTCAAGATTAAAATTAATCAAGTGAAATAAAATAAGAGTTAATAGAAATATCAAAGATTTGGAAATATGAATACAATTCTTTTTGTCTCATACCAAGCATCAGAGTCTAACTATGCACACTCACTGATGTGTTAAACTGTGCCATCATTTCTTCATTGTTCCTTTTGTTGCTCATATACTTTTTTTCATCATTTTCAAATTCAATTATACTCCTCTTCGTTATAGCTTCTGCTAAATCAACCTTCTGACTACTTTTCTACTCCCCTTCAGTGTCCTTAGATGCATGTTCTTTATCTTTACAGACATCTCATGCCTCCTTTTTCAACTACCCTTCTTGGGCTAGGAAAGGATCCTCTTGAGGCAAGTTGCTTGGCAAGCCCCAAATCTGCATCATTTATCTTTGACATAACCTTTTCAGCTTCATGTGCATCCTTCACCTTTTGGTTTACTAAATCTTTTCAAATTGCACATGAGTCCTCCACATCTATCTTTTCCAAGGCCTTTTCAAGAGCAGGTGCATCAACAACATTTAGCTTTTCTGGACCATTTTCAGTTGACTGAGATTTAGTTCCTCCCAATGTTTTATTAATATATGTCAAGATCTTAGTTGGCTTCTTTGTTCATATTTTCTATCATCACATTCTGAATTGGAGTGTTTAGAACCATTATTTACATTATTGCATTATGAAGGGGGGTGTTCGGAATCATTAATTTCCCTCAATTCCAAAGGGGATAAAGTCTTCAGTTGACTAAGATTCAATTCCTCCCAAGAGTTTATTAATATATGTAAAGCTCTTAGTTGACATCTTTGTTCATATTTTCTATCATTACTTTCTGAATTGGAGTGTTTGGAACCATTATTTACATTATGGTGTTTTGTAGCGGGTGTTCGGAATCATTATTTTCCCTTATTTCCAGAGGGGATAAAGTCCTAAAATCGGATTCAACTATATCAATGCAATGACCAATAACATCAAACATTATAAGGAATTCCTCTTACCGCCAGACTATGGGAGAAGGACTTATCAACAGAAGTTGTAGGGATATCATGGGAATGCATATCTGATTGCAGGGATGTTGAGAAGGCATCAATTAAGTAGCCAAGGGAGGGGTTAAGTAAATCACCATTATGCTCCCTCCAAATTGTAGTTCTCTTCTTGATATTTTTGGGTGGGCTCCCTTTCTTAATCAATAGGTGGGTCATTTCCAATTATCTAATGATTCCACCCCACTCAATAAGTAACAAGGCTCCCCACTAAACAAAATGAATTTTTTGTTCTCACTTCCCATTACAATTCCATCCTCAACACTGGTGGAATTAAGAAGATATGGTGTGCTAGCATATGTTTAGTTCATTGGTTATGTCGGAGTTTATATGAATACCTGACTTAAAAACTAGAAGACTTACTTGAGGTCTTCTTCAGAGTAGTCAATGTGAAGGATAAGTGTTTTACTCCACATTGAACTCTTCTTCAATGTGCATTGAACAGTGTAGACTAGAGAAACAACAAGCATTGATGGACTGTATTTGATGATTATGTAATGAAGCAAAGGCAAGTCAATAAAAAAGAATGCTATATTTTCCATCTGAGGCATTTTGACTAATCAATATAGTAGATGATTAACATAAATAAAATGAATAAAATATATCTCTCAGAAATCAGGTTTGATCAGTTCAATAGATGACCATCCAACAATAGGTAAAAAATAATGGAATGTACCTCTATGTCAGAACCAGCTTCCTTCAAAAACCTGACGAGGAATACATATGGAGTGGGAACATTAAGATTGAATTTCAGTAGATTTAATATTGTATGTTCCTGCCAAGCATTGTTATCAATTTATCAGTCAAACTTCCCACTGGAGAGTATGTCGTAATCTAATGAAAAAAAAAAAGATATTGGTTGGAGTTAATTACCATGGCCACTAATTGTTCTAGTGTGTATTCTTTTGTAGAGATTCATATGAAGTCATTGATTTGTAGCAAGTATGAATCAATTCTTAGACATTCAAACAACATTCAAACAAAAAGGATATTCTTCTCCAGGAGAAAAAATTGTTGTTCCCATATTAATAGTGTGTGTGTGTGTGTAACTGTGTAAAGTTCTCATTATATACATCCTTGTGGATATCAATATTCAGTAAGTCACCTACGTCTAGAGCCCAAATTTCTTCATATTTGCAGCCTAAATTTCTTCTTATTTGCAAGATAAAAACATTTCCACGATACCCACTAATTGTACCTATGCTCAAAAGTACCCAGCATAAAATCAGAAGCATAATGATGTCTTTCTATCACATTTCCCTAAATAAAACTAAAACTTAAAAAAAAAAATACACTTGGCTTGGAAAACATGATCATCTTTGGGTTGTATTGTAGTGGCTGCAACGCCCTCCAAAATTTTGCCTTGCATCCAATTTTGGAGCCTTCCTTTGGTTTTTCCTTGATGTTTGCAAGCACTTGGGCTCATCCTGTGAGCTCGTGTTAAGCCTTTGCACCCCCCTCGCTTGACCATTCAACGAAAATATTTTTTCATGTTGGCCATGATGTCATTCTTGCAGTCATATTTGGGCCTTTCACAAGGTTCGCCTTCATGTGTACAAGTTTTGTTCACTATGTAAACACCCACCACACTCACACATGATGTTGTATGTACTGTTGAACAAGCATCATCGCAGTCATTCAACAATCTATCACAAGTGTCACACTTGTTGCTCACACCGTTGGTCAGTCACAATGAGTGTATGGTGTCTTGATGGTTCTAGGCGTCTTGTCGTCAAGTCATGTTGAGTGTGTGTTCATGATTTCATGCATGTATGAAGTCACTTGTTCATACACTTAGTATTTTTGTTGAAACTCTATCGACCCGAGCAACCTCCAACAGCTAGAGATCCGTTGAGCTACATTGCGCAGTTTCAGCTCTCAGTGATTATGTATTGTTGCCCATTATTGCACAGAGATTGAGGTTGCCTCCTAGGTAGTCTACACCACACAACCCTGGAATCGACTTGACCGACTGTCACTGAGGACATCGCAGAAGTTTCCCAGCAAGTCATTTCAATCTGCACTGCCTGCAAGGACATCAATTGAGCCTCCAGCTAGTCAACCAGAGAGTTTGACCGAGCAGTGACCCCAGGACTTACTCCCCCAAAAATTTGAGAGAAAGCTACCAAGCATTCCCATTTCACTAACTTAAGAAACTACATAGATATGTTTGAAAAACACTGTATGTTCATCACTGTCTCCCTCAAAAAATTGTGTAGTTTTTCCAGCTAGTCACCTAGTTAGTCAGCCTACTGCTCACTCAGAAAAATGCACAGTTTTCATGAGCAATTACCCATCTACGCAACATCCCTCTCAGCTTAGAAACTGTGTAAGGATGTTTAGTAGGCCATCCTCCCAAAAATTGGCAATTTTTTCCAACAGCTCTCCCCCAGCCCACTACTAGCTCCCTGAAAAAATTTGCGTTTTTCCCGAGCGCCACTCCTGCAGCCTGCTACATGCTCCCGATATGAATTGCACAGTTTTTTCTGCCAACCTCATCTGGTGTCTGCACTGCTTCGCTCAAAAAATTACGCATATCTTCCCTCTAGCCGATCCAGATCCTGCCGATAATCAGTGTTAATCTGGATTGTCCATCTCAGTCTCCCAGTGACTTTTGTGAAATTTTCAATAGTAGTTCTTGGAGCTCACATCCTAGCTTGAAATCTGCCTTGCATAGTTTCAAGAGCCTTTTCCTCTCCCCCATTCACCTGCATCTGAAGGCAAAATCTAATGCATCATGTTAGACTAGGATATTTCTGGATTTGATGTCGTCTAGTCATGAGTGGTTGCAGATACAAGTACATGGATGAAACATGATGCGATGATGAATGACATGAACAAGGAGAGCACATGAAAGGATATTTATTCATGAATAGATGAATGAAGAATGCATGCTAGGATATTTGTTCGTGAAGAGATGAAAAAAGAATTCATGTGAGGAGATTTGTTCGCGAAGAGACGTACACATGAATCATTCCAAAGTACAAGCGAAGGAGCGACATGCACATGCAACATCAAGAGAATGCCAAGACCTTAAAGACTCTGCACACCTTGCCATGTAGAGGTGAAGTTATGATATACCAAGAGGACATCCATGACTAAATAACACTGCATGTCGAACTACAACCATGGCTTGATCCTCAAATAGTCACAAGGACCGGTTTACCCTTGGTTATAAATACCCCTCATTTGTACCTGCAAAAGAATTTTCACCTTGGCTCCTCCCACATAGCCTTGAGAGTTTGTAATATTTTCTTTGAGGAGCGAGCTATAGATCCAACGCCCTGCTATCGAGGTTAGTGGTGTAATGGTGTACAAATGTGTCTCGGAACTTTCACTTAATTCAGAAGCCTTTTAACAGGCCAACACATTTTCGCACATGTATTGTATTTGTTTTTAAGACTATTCTAAGGAGACATGTAATGCATGTTGCTTTAACCTGTATTAAGACAATTGAACTATTTCGATTGTTTTAATACATATGTTATTGGAAATGTGTTGTATCAATTGTTAACATTGTCTCTCTAATGTGGGCTATCTCGTCAAACACTCGACAGGTTCACTCTCGTAAACTTGTTATAATGCCCATCACAATCGTGTGGACTATTTCGTTGGGTGTTGTACGTGCTATCTATTCAACTTATGTTTGTGACTTATGCATCCATGTGTACTACTCCACCTGAAGTTGTGCATGTCTTGTTGTGTTGTGTGTCTCTAGCAGAGTTGAGACTATTCCCTTTCAACTTGAGACTCACTTCCACCCTCTCCCTTTGTAGTGAAAGAAATTTGACACAAGTAACACAAAATCATTCACCAGGAACATAAACCTCACTATTCAAAGACAAAATAGACCACTCTCATGTGCTAAAAAGCAAGAGATAAGGAATATCTTTAAGATAATGGAAATCAGGCCATCAAACCAAATAGGACTCATACACCAAATGGTGTGAGGTCTAGTTGGCACTTCATATTGGGGAGATCCCTTGAATGTTGGCGATTCCAACACCATCAACATTTCTAGCGCTAGAAGGAGGGCCAGATGACAAGTTGAGTCCTCAAAATCTATTTTGAATCTTCACACATCTATCATGGAGTAAATGTTATAGTTCACCCTCTGAAATTTCTATCCAACGAAGATATCTTTCATGTCGAGAGGGAGTTATGGAATGACTTGTCACAAATCAATTATGATGGTGAAGTAAAAATGGTCTAGCCTAAACACTTAGATGACCTCCATGCACGCATGGAGAACATGTAAGGTTTTAATGAAACAGAGGTTTGTTTTCTACTCGCACACACACTTTAGTGACCACCCATTGTGACAGTGTAGCATATTTCCTCATAACTCTGTGCACTCATTCAATTAGTTCAGTGATCTAACTAAATTTGTTTTTCACCATTTTCATCCTGAAGCACTTGATAAAAATGTGTTAAAACAACAAAATACCCTGCATGAATCGCCAATGGATTTTTCACAATGCTTTCATCTACTCATGTTTGAAGCTTCAAAAAGTCATATGAAAATCCAATATCTCATGGACAGATTTGAATATTTCCTTACTAGATCACTCTGTCCCAAAATGAAGTTAAAGTTCAAACTTTGCTCAGCATACTTTGGTGATGGAGCTACACAATAAAAAGCAGACACAGTCGTTGTCACTAGTGACTACCTACCTTCCCCTCATCAAACAAATCCACCACCACAAAGTGATGTGGCAGAACATGCACACATGTATGTTCAATTGTCACATCCTCCCACCCTCATTGGTCTCAATATCTATGCACATTTGGTTGGGAAGTCGATGGGTTGTCATACACACTTATTACCTCAACCTCTGTCTCCACGTTCTGCCGATCCTCTAGATTTCATTGTCTTGGGTTCTTTCGTTCCAGACTCTACACCTATTGTGAACGAGGATCAAGCCATCGAAGGAGTTGATGTGGCACAACCAATCTATGTTTTCATTCAAAAAGAGTATGATTGAGCATCAGAGCATGAACCCGCAGTGAAGGATGACCTCCTTCTATTCATGCCTCCTGCACATTTTCCTAACATCGTTGGTGATTTTGTTATATCTGATTGTCCTTGTGTTAATCCATCCATAGATTCATATGCTTCTAATTATTCACAGAACACACCTAATGTCATTCCATCATTTGATAGCAAAGAGGAAAAATCGTTCATTAAAAACCCACTTGATTTTTTATCTTCTTTTTTCGGAAATGCAAAGGGTGAAAATTCTTGCTTCTCATCTACCCCTTTGTATGATTCATCAAATCATGAGGATGCCACAAACATCCTGACTTTTCTGATCATGGTTATCATGATCTTTGTACTTCTTCATCTGATCATGATGTTCATTCACTCATTGTTAATCTATCTAAGCCACTGGTCTTTGATGATCTATCTATTGGCGAAGTGGAAACCCTATAGGTTATCAAGGCACTCTAGCTTGAGCTGATGGTTATGCCAGGCCCTCGCTGTCCTAATGCTAATTCCACTTCCAATCAGAAAACCTGTGAAACACCTAAGGCTCATCTGTATGCACTAAAGATAAATCCAACACATGGATTTCACTTCCTCCACCAGAATCGCATGATCCCATCACTTGTGCACTGGAGGAATCATTCACAGAAAGCACACTCCCAAGGAGTAAGTTGTCTATTTTTCTCATGTTTGCTTGTCTGCCATAGTCAAGACAGTGCATATGCTTATCATCTTTACGTAGTGTGTCACAACACCATGGTAAGTCCACAGAGGGTTTGTCTTGTTCTTTCACTATTTTCTTTTCCGTGGACACGTTTAAACTCAGAGTGTGTTGTGATTCATTGTTATATCTTTTATGTTTGCTAGTTCACTTGACTGCGCTTCTCACGAACTATGCCTTCACCAACATGGGCTAGCCAATACGTTGATGGCTGCATTGGAAATATCACTTCACATGAGTAGGCTCATGCACTATTTAGCATAGTAGGAGTAGTTTTGATTCCTTGCTTGGCTTTTCTTTATGATTTATGTGTTTGTTTGCCTGCTACTTAATTTGGTTTGTTTGCTTGCTTGATTTGCTTGCATGTTGTTTTGTTTTATTTGATTACTATTTTTTTTTCATTTTTTTTTCTTAGTATCATGCTATTTTTAGTTTTGAAAATAAGTGTTGCCCTCGACTGAGTTTTTCATTTTGTATGAGTATGTGGTTAAGATCCAAAGAGACTTGTGACACCACAAGACTTGGTCAGTCCTGCGTCCGTCTTCTATGTGCTTGGTTATAAACTTTACTCGATGAAGTCTTGATGAGAAATATGAGCCATCTGCAAGGGAATCTTGTTTCCAACCATGAACCTATGTCCACACTGGGAAACCCCATGCCTGTACTCAACCTTCTACTCTGTGTGTTCAAGCTCATCCAACTAGTACAAATAGAGAAGGGGGAAATATAAACAAGCAAACCTATGTCAGAGGTCTTACATGCTTCTCTCAGGGAACAACCTCTTCTTCTCTTAATCAGTTGGGATCCCTCTTCTACCCTAAAAAATAAATAAGTTCCTATGCACAATCCTCCTAAAAATACAAAGGTGAAAAAAGAGAAAGGATTCTTTCACAAAGAGGTGAAGCATACCACTCCACTGTGGTACTGACCAGGCTCGCTGGTAGTGGAGAAAATTGTGTGTTCTTGCATGACTCCGCTGGGGTACTATACAGGCATACTGGTAGAAGAGAAACACCAGAGATGAAAACTTATACTCCTATTTTTTTTAACTCATGAGTCAAACTACCCTTCCCGATTTCGAAACACTGTGATCAAGATGAAACTTGTTGTGTTTGACTAAGTTGGTGAAAGGTGAGCCATGTATATCCATGGGGTAAGTGGGGAGGCCGAAGTAACCTACACATCGATTCAATACTCCCTAAAAGAACAAGGCCATGTGTTGTCCATGAACCAAAAAAGAGAAGTTGGATTTCAACTAGTGTGTTGCCAAGTGTTGTAGCAGCTGAAACACCCTCTAAAATTTTGGCCTGTATCCTATTTCAAAGGCTTCCTTGGTTTTTCCTTGATATTTGCAAGCACTCAGGATCATCCCGTCACCTAATGTTTAGTCTTTGCACCTTCCTCTCTTGACCGTTTTATGGACATATTTTTTCATGTTGGTTACAATGTCATTCTTTCTGTCATGTTCTAGCCATACACAAGGTTCGCCTTCATGTGTACAATTTGTGTTCGCTATGTAAACATCTGTTGCATTATTGGCTTGAGGGGGCCTGACCCAGGTTCAAATTTATTCGTGCAAGCTAATAAAACCCTGACTGCGATCCCTTTTGGAAATAACCTGCATATCATAGGCTACAGCCTCACCCAAAGTAGTATTAGGGGATGCTAGGACCAGGTTTCTGCATCCAGAAGCCTATGTGATGGTCTTCATGAAGTTCTTATAGCTTAGATCTGCCTTTGCATAGACTTATTCCTTCCGACTATTGACTACTGCAATTCTATCGAAATGACCTTTAGATCTTTGTGAAGGCACTTGATTGTACTTAGCATGTATAAAAGATATATATTTACTACTTTCACGCAATAAACTATAAATTTTAAAGCCCTTATGACCTAGATATTCCATCGCATAGATCTACCCTTTCTGAATTGTTAACTACAGGAGATCTATTTAAAAACTTCTCGAGTTCCGTGAACGAGGTTAATTATACTTTTTATGCATAAACATTACATATCTATTAGTTTTGCATAGAAATGAAGCATTAATTCACATAAAACAGATCACATAACGAAGATACATAAAATTAAATAGAAGTAAATAAACAAGGCATATATGCACAAATTTGGCTCAAAACATTCTTTATTAAGATGTAAAATGTTCAGATATAGACTTCTTATCCCTCTGCACCCAGCTGTAGGAGCCTGCACACTCATCTGCAGACTTGCGAAGGTATCCATGCACTCAGCTACAAGAGCCTTCCCCTTTCATCTAAGTACATGAAACAAACATTTCCTACCTTAGCACCTTGCCCTTACAATAATTCTCTTCAAAATTTATCCCTTAGACTCACTACGACTCAAATATATATACCCTTTTCATTACAATACCATGGTTCACAGACCATGGGTGGGTCTCAAAACCATCCTGTCACCTACCCATACAAGGGACTAATGCCCCTTTGAATCTTACTTAGCTTTGCTTCCACATTTCGTGGAGACTTTACATTCTTTAACAAAAAGGTTATAGAAATTGACTTAACTAACAAAAA
Source organism: Pinus taeda (assembly GCA_000404065.3). Taxonomy (NCBI): domain Eukaryota; kingdom Viridiplantae; phylum Streptophyta; class Pinopsida; order Pinales; family Pinaceae; genus Pinus; species Pinus taeda. The sequence goes on along the minus strand of APFE030454821.1, from coordinate 164,289 downwards.
TTGACCCTTGGGACTCTAGCCTAATAGGTCCCCAACACAAATATGGTGACTCAACCTTGAGTCACTCAACTGGCTTCTCCACTTTATTGCGGAGGTCAATGAACTCTAGCTTCAATACTTCAAGGTCTAATATGCTCTGTACTGTAGCCACTTCAACCAACTTCTCTGTAGTTAGCCCCTCCATCACACGACGCATAGTCCTTTCTATCTGCTAGAAAGTGTTCAGATTTTACCGGATGGCTAGAGTAATCAGGCTTGTTTTCTTTGTTCATGGTTGAATCCGTGTCTTTAAAACTGCTTCTTTGCACTATATCTCCTCAACCTGTGCCTATAGTAGCTTCATTTTTTGCAAGCACGTGAAGCACTAGACTGGTGCCAAAGTGTGCAGTTGCCTTGATCTCGTAAACCAAATGTTATGCCTCTCTGGTCTCTGTATGCATTTGCTGCAAGTTTGAGCCCTCCTGCAACGTTGTCCATAGCTCCATTCTATTTTCAAAAAGACCATTATATCTTGAGACTGCATTCTCCAAAGTAGACATATGTGCTCGGTTGGCTGCACCACACTGCTCCCTGACCTCTAGTGGAGTATTCAGCTACAATTTCAATTGTAGTTTTGTGATCGTAATGTGAAAATGAAAAGTATCTTGTCCTACCTCCTGCTTAGACTATTGAACTATAGCAGCTAATTTCTGAATCTTTGATGAAGCTGCCACATCCTCTGGAATGTGTAGTTATGTTACTAAATTACACGCTTGTGTAATTACTGCTTGTAGGCTCTAGCTCTATGATGTTAGCTCTTCTTGTGTAAGAGCCTGAACCTTTTTTATGAAGATTAGCTGATTCCTCATTTTAACTTCACTAATTACCGATAGTGCATGTTGTTCTATGATCTGAAGCTCATCCACGACCCCCTGATGAAGTGTGTGGAGGGTCTGAAGTGGTAGCGTGGCTAAATTCATACCCATGCCTTTGATCTTTTTGAGTTGGGCATTATCTTCCTCTGACTCCACGTGCAATGTTCCTTCTTGCAAGGAAATGACTTTGAGGTTCAGAGTCCATTCTAGTTCCATTATGCTCACGCTCGCTTACTGCAAGCTTGCTTGAACCCTGTTCACTTATCCCATACTCACCTTCATTTACCTACTTCTATATGAAACTCGCATAGATCCTTCTGGACACTGCCCAATGTCTGCATGTATTACTTCTTAAAATGAGTCCACAGCTTAGTCATTGTGTCTCAGAACTTATCCCCGATTTCATCCAAGTCCCCCTCAGTGAGCAACATTGGATCCACATGTGTGTGCTTGTATAATTTTTACTTCTTCCTGGGTCTAGAAGTCGTCTCCTTAGTCTGCTTCTGCAATTTGAAGGGAGTGCTCTACTCGTCACCCCCGCCACCTTCCTTCTCTTACTATTCCTGCCCTTTAGTATGTTGGGAAGCTGATGCTTTGACTTCCACTATGGCCTCTTTTGTAGCATGCTCTTTATCGGTAGTTACCTTAGTAGCAACTGCTTTAGTAGTGACTTATTTCTTCTTTTGATCGACCAACTACTGCGCCATTAATTTTGCTAATTCTTTCCTCTTTTGTGTGGATTTCATCTACATAGAATAGATTTCTCCGCCTTTGCTACTACCTGCGCCAAGATATGTGGGTTAGCACCACTCTACTGGTTATATCCCCATAATATCCTACACATCAGCCTTTGTAACTAGGTATGGCAATTTGTGCCATATCTTCTTGGGATCGCGTCTCATGCAGATAGATACATTATAAAAGTTAGCCTTAAATTCAGCGTAGGCCCACAACTGCTCAAACAAGGTTGGAGACGACCTTCACCTCTGACTGATCACCATGTGGAGGTCCATCTCGACGAATATCTAGAATACTTTACACTCTGTGACTCTCTCTGGGTCATTCATCGCCCATAGTGAAGCGAACTTCGATGCCTCTGGTAAGTCCTCATCCTATGGAGGGAACTGACTATCCTCTGGGAGTCACCATGAAACAAGTACAATTAATTGTAGGAGTTAGGCATAGTGAAATACCTTGTCATCATCTAGTACTTCGCAGAAATTCTCTAATAATTCCTTGCAGAGGTAGTGTGCCCATTTGTACTGCACCCCCTGTGCGCTTGTGTAGCCAATGAAATTACTAGTGACAGAATCTCATCTGCACGACATTTTCTCATGACCTTCCCATCCAAAATATGAGCGGAAAATTGCACTGCTTGGTCTGTAATAGAGCAGATAGAGTAGCTGCATGACTTCTTGACCAGACGAAACTCATTTTTCATTCCATCTACAAGTTGCTTCTCCTTTCTTTTGCCTCCTAACTCCTTGGCTAGATCCTCCCCTTTATAGTGAAATTTTGTTATTCTATGGATCAGCATGTCTATTATGGGGATGGGTTAACCTAACCACAAACACCCATCGTGCACCAATGCGAGTAATTTGCGCACACAGACACTATTGATAGTCAACCTATGAAAATGTGGTACACACAACACATATAGCAATCTAGCCTGCTTGACCCCTTTTACCCATTTCATTGGTTCTAGCCTTGTGACCCTAGTCTCTTCATAGTAAATATTGATCATGTACTTCTTGGTGGCCAAATGCAGGAATTTTGCGTGATCTGCGAGATCTGAATCCTCTAGTTTTAGTACAGGGATATGCGCTAAGAGTGTGCCATGAAATACCACTTGTTTCGGTAATAGCGGCATAGATATCATGAATTTCACGTTATCTACGTCCTTTAGAACCTTTGCTTTCCCTTTTCGTGGAGGGATATACATCAGAAGTGTAGTGATATACTCTCCCTCATCAGCATCCAATTCCTCAACTCTCTCATAGAGTTCTTCTACATCCAAATCTAAGGGTTCATATGGTTGCTTTTCCTTGTCCATCCTCCCTTTCTGCCAAACCTTTCTGGGCTTTTTCCTTAGTGACTGCCTCACCGATACATGTTGTGGTTTCTTTTGCTTCTCCTTAACATCTAATTGCTTCGACCTAGGTGACCATGGTGTCGTAGGCACAGATGGCATAGCTTCCATTGATGCAACTTTAGCACCTTCCCCTTTAGAGACATCATCTTCAGAACTGACAAGCTTGACATACATTTGCTCCAGGATAATCTTTTGGTTCCACTAAGGCAGTCTCGCAAATGTTGGGCTTGCAACTAAATCCTCCCAAACCTGTCGAATCATAAAGTGAAAAATAGGGCTCATATGTGATTCTTCGGAGGAAAAGTATTATTTCTACAATAGGCCAACATGCTAGATCTATAGGAAATTTTGAATTCAAATCCGGCTGTTCCCTACATTTTCTAATCATAAATGCATATTTGGCAGTAGATCTCCAAAGATTTTCGCCATAAATGTCGCTTACCCACTATTACTAACGAGATTTTTTCTATTCAATCATGAACAGTGACTTCAATGACTATTTTGGATCCATGTACGCAACATCAACCCCCATGGCATAGATTGTCCATCATAGCTTCTTTTGTCACAACTTATTCTGTCGTACCCCTTGCGTTCGTCACGCAGCTTCCTTACTGTATTTTCCTCTTCATCTGGCAATGTAGTTTATAGTCCCACTATCCCTTGCAACTGCCTAGAGTGCTAAGACTATCCTTCAATTGTGCAGGAGTAGGATCCTCTATATACAACTTCAAACAAATTCCATTCACCCTTCCAGGGAACAATTCACCATTCAGCTTCACGAGTTGAACTGCGCTAACATCTGTGATTTCCTTAAAAATATATGAGCTTAACTAATGCATTTGGAATTCGCCTGGAAACATTGTGAGTGTACTATCATAGAGCATAACCAAATCGTTCACGTTGAAAGTGCACAACTTAATATGCCTATCATTCCAGGCCTTCTCACATTCCTTTTGCACCTATTAGTGAAATCTAGCTAGAAATCGATCTTCTTCAAGCTCCATTAAATGTGTTTGGCACTCGTCCATGGTCTCACGAGCTGCCATCTCTATCAAAGCCACCAACGAGCAGGCTTGGCACAATATATTCCATGGGCATCACTGCCTCGATCCCATAGGCCAACTTAAACGGAGTTTGGCTTGTCAAGTTCTTGCACATCTCCTTATATGCCCATAGGACCATCGGGATGCATACATCCCAATCATTTCTCTCTACTTTACAAATCTTTTTCAACACATTCTCCAGAATCTTATTGAAAGCTTCCATTGTACCATTGGCTTGGCAGTGATAGGGCATACTCTTTTGATGGTAAATCTAGAACTCTTTGAGCATCACACTAATTGTTTCATTTAGGAAATGTGTACCCTTATCACTCATCAATATCTTAGGGCACCCAAACCACATTAATACATATTCAAACAGGAACTTCACGACTGTAGCAGCAGTACAGTCCTTCACTAGTTGTGCTTCTAACCATCTTGTCAAATAATTTGTCGTAATAATAATGTATCACACACCTGTCTTCTTCCCTAGTGGATGCATCAGACCTATAAATTCAATAGCCCACTTATCAAACACTTGTAATGAATTTTTAGGATTTAAATGAAATTCATCCCTTCGTGATGACTTTCCCATCATTTGACAAGAAACGCAGGCCTTACAATAATCCATAGAATCCTTATGCACCGTTGGCCACCATAACCCTGTGTGCAGAATATTCTACGCAGTCACTCTACCTTCATAGTTTCCTCCCACCACTCCTTCATGTGCTTCAGTGTGGCTACTAGTACGCTCAAACTTCGGAACATATTGGTGCAATATTTCATCTATCCCCATATTATACAAATGTCTCACTATAATGTTAAAAACAATTGCACGAACTAGTAATTCCTTTTTCTCTTGAGTTGAATAACCTTATGGGGTTGTATCTATGGTAAACAAATGAACAATATTAGCAAAGTGCTCATCTGTAACATGCACAGAAAATAGTTGCACATTTGACAATCCTTCTTCCAAATTGGTTGGTTCTTCATCGGTCTTAATTTGGCTTAGTAGATCCAGTCCTACATTCAACCGTTCAGAGTTCACTATTACTTCAAATCCATACTCTTAGAACATAACCAACCACCTACAGATTCCCCCCCCCCCCCAACACAGGCTTGTATTTAAGAGTAGAGTGATTTGTATACATCTTGAAATGTGCACTCAGCAAATAATGTCGAAACTTTTGCAGCGCATAGACCATTGCCAACCCTTCCCACTCTATAGTGGAATAGTTCCTTTCAACTTTCGACAGTTTCCTACTTGCAAAGGCTATTGGATGATCAATATCACCCTTGCCCGGATGGTTCAATACCACACCAAGCACAATACATGAGGCATCTACATACACATGAAATTCTTTCTTCCAATCTCGAAACACTAAGATGGGCACAGTCACCATATTTTTCTTTAACACATCAAGACTTTGATGAAACTCTTGATCCCAACAAAACGTCACATCCTTATTTAACAATTTCTCCATTGGCGTGGTTATCTGGGCATAAGACTTGATAAACTTCCTACAACATCTTGTGTGGCCTAGCGTTGCGCGCAACTACTTAGAATTCTTGGGAGATTTTAAATTCACAATCATTGCTATCTTCACAAGGTCCACCATTAATCCCTACTTACATACTACATGGCCTAGAAAAATTCCAAAAGGCACACAGAATATACACTTTGTCAAGTTCAGCACGATCTAGTATATGCGACATGTATCCAACATGAAGCACATACTTGTAACATGGCACTTCACCAATCCAAACACAATCCAATCATCAAAATATACCTCCAAGAATTTATGAATGAACTCCTTAAACCTCGGGATTACTCCCCTAGAGAAGATTGCAGATGAATTCTTCATCTCGTATGGCATTACTATATACTAAAATCAACCCCACTCAGTCACGAAGGTTGTCTTGCTGCGATCCTCCGGCGTAATCTTAATCTGATCATACCCTGAGAACCCATCAGTGAATGCATAAGCCTCTTGTCTGCCAACATTCTCTGAAACTTCATGTGTAAAAGGTGTGGGAAATGAATCATGTACACATGCATCATTCAACTTTCTCAAATCAACACATATTCTGATTTCACCCTACCACTTCTTTTCCTAGACAACCATTAGGCTAGCCCAATCAAATTCTTCCACTGGTTCAATTATTCGAACCTCTCAGGTTTATGGGTTTTATGTCAAGTTTCAAAGTAAGTTTCATTACACCCAAATCTCCTATAATACCCTTTAGTTCTGAGAAATTTGTTGGGAATATATCATGGTATTCGCACAGTAGTTCAGCCACCTTATCGACTATATCTTCATCCCAATAGTATCCTATCTTTGCGAACTTAGGCTCTGCATTAGATCCAATATTTACTTATTTGGTTTTCAGCAGCTCTGTTACATCAAGGTTCTCTGTCATAGGTCCTTCAACCTCGCGTTGACCTTTAGTTTCTAGAATGTTGATTTTTCTTGGATCATCTTCTTCTTCAGCAGTTACATTGTAGAATTATAGCGCATGGCACAGTTGTGTACTCTAGTCGGGTTGAACCCATTCTGTCGATTCTACATGTGTTCGAAAGATATCGACATTAATCTCCTAGAGTGCTTCACCAATGCACTCAAACCCATCCTCAAAATTGAAAGTTAATAAGAATCTTTCCCTCAAGATATCCCATTCATCTGTCCCATGGAATGGCTATGATTCCAGGTAACAATTCATGGGAATGGTATCTAAGGTGTGACTGAAGATATGCACCCATTCCTATTATGGCTCTTCACCCCATGCTTTAGTCCATTGTGCCAAATGTTCATGCGAATCATCCTTCCCGCTATATTTTTCAGTGATCCTGGTATTATCATATCCAAACCTTAACTTCATCATCCACTTGTATTCTTCAAGTTAGCGAATATTTCCTTATGGGTACCCCACCAATATGTAGGCGTAGCACACAGTGCTAATTCAAGTGATTGGAATTGATGTTCCTTAGGCACTTCCCTTTCAAATTCATCCAAAAAGAGATTAACATCATTCAAACCACCATGATGTGGAAGTTTTCTTACCTCCATAGATACACACTGTAGGAATTTTGTCATCATATTACAATATAGCGTAGAGACCTCATGCAATCTATTATGCTAGTGTTCAAGCTCTTCATCTAAATCTAAGGTAAAGTAGTTGTCTCTATCACATGTGATCTATCCATCTTCAGTGGAGTTGACCTAATCTTCATCTCACACCATGATCTTGTACATCTAGTCTAGATCATCATCGTCTTCTACAAAGTCACAAATAAGTTCAGTATAGTGCACTCCTTTAACATGGTCCATTGGTACAATAAACTTGAGTGACTTCCTCTCAAATGTCATCTTCCGCTTCATCATATTAATCACCACATCCAGGTCAAAGGCCTAATCAATTCCTAGTAGTGTAGGGTAGTGTTGAGCCTCAACCTTGCACCTTCCTACACACCCTCTTAACCCTCATACTCCACTCATTTCACTCATCCAGTGGTTGAATCATTACATTATAGTTTGAAAAGGACTCTTTATATGGCTTTCTAACTATACTGATTTATGTTGTTTGGTTTAGTCTTTTGTTCATGCAGCTGCGGAAACTTGTCAATTTCCGCAGCCAGCACAGGTTTCCACAGCCCGCACAGGTTTCCGCAGCCATTTTGTTAAAGGCTGTGCTCCAGGTGTCTTCTGAAGGAACGGGCCATATGGGCAAGCTCCAGATGGCATGTACATGGATCGTGTCCCTTTGAATTGGCCAAATCATCATTTTGAAGCCGCGGTCAACCTAAGTCAAAGACGTGGTCAAACGAAGAGTCCAGCGGTGGCACTTTACTGTTAAAGGCACGTGAATGAAATGTGGCATAGTTCCCAGCTCACGGACGCTCCAGCGCATCTGAGGATCGTTTTTGAACAACAAATCTAACAGCCCACCACTCCAGGATTTAAGAAGCATAACGACAGTTAACTAGATCTCGACTCATGAGATCTACGTGTCCATGGCACGCAGTTAATAGCCTAAGTTGTTGATTAATTAGCTGTAGGACTTTTACATTATAAATAACACATTTCCAAACGCTGTAAAGAGACTTTTGCTGCATAGAATTTCTGAGCTATTACGTAATTTCCGCACGTTGTTGGTTATACCACCCCACTGTTTTACATATTGCTGATTTGAATACATGAGTAGACTGTTCTGAATATAGTTTTGTGATCATTTGATTGGCTGAAGTGGCAGAGGGCCCCCGCATACTAAAGCCCAGTAAAGTATTTGTTTCGTTTCTTTATGCTTTTATTTTGTCATTAGTTTGTACATAAGATGTTATGCTTTATGATTTCTGTTGTTTATATCTTTGTCTTTATAAACTGATCAATGTTTTTTGCAGGTCCTTTTAGGCAGCCCGGGCAATCTTTTATTTGCTTTAATAACTCTTGGCATATGTGATCATCTTGTCCTGTCTGCTAACCTTTATTTTCTGCAATTTACATTCATCATTGTCCTTTTTAAATTGTTATTTGTTTATTTCTTTTTCTGCTAAATTAGGTGGCATACTACTTAATAATTTTATGATTTCTTTCTATGGTCAATGACTATATCAGCAGGAGATCAGAAGATCACTAACGGTGGTGTGATTTAAGTGTCATATTACTTACTCATAGTTGTTTCCATAAAGTAGATTGAGCTCTATGGTAAAGAACTAAAGGAGTCTAAGTAGTGTGATTAATTTGTTTTTATATTTAGTTATCATATTGGTTGTTATGTTCATAATTACTTCCCCAAGGTAGATTGAGCTAAGGGGTAAAGGATTTGAAGAATCCAAGTAGTATGATTAGTTTCCTTCTGCAATTTATTTTCTTTAACAGTTAAATATCACATTGCTTGTTATGCTCATGATTACTTCCCTAAGGTAGATTGAGCCAAGGGGCATAGGATCTAGAAAGCTCAAGTAGTGTGAGTTAACTGATTTACTTTAGTTTGAGTTGTTTTCCAAGTTTTTGCTTTCTTTTCATTTTCAGCAGCAAGGACACTGGGCCATTGCCATTAGTTCGCTTTTTGATTGGTTTCATTTCAGTTATTGTAAAGCTTTCTTTTGAGCAATTTTCAAGCATAGAAATTATAACCATTCACACTCCACCCACTTCACACTTCACTTTCATCACCACACAGTAAGAAAAGAATAAAATTCAAAAACAAACTAAAAAGCTTAAAACGACAAAAACTTAAGAAAATGGTTATCTAAGTACGTATAGTACACCTCACTTCGTCAATCTACGAACCCCAGGTTGAAAATATAAATAGCAATTTAGACCACACTAAATTGACCAAACATTTTTGGCACCGTTGCCGGGGAAGTGAAATTAGCTAGCCAATTTCTAAAAAAGAAATATAAAAACAAGAAAATTTCAAGAAAGGAAAATTGATAACCTCTCAAAGTATGCTCTCCTCTTGCACCTAGTGTGATCTGGAGGATCAGAAAAGAGAAATTTATTGGTTTAATAGTTTCTTGAGTATGCTCTCTTCTTGCAACCTAGAAGGACCTGGAAGATCAGAAAAAGAAAGTATTAACCTGACTTGAAGAAAAAATAAAAAATCACATGCATAGAGCAAGAGATCTTAGGGGAAGGTTTTTACTAGAGCCAAGGTTCGATTTTTAACCCAATCTACTTCAAGAAAAATAGGCAAGAGACACCTCCATGCATCTCCAACTCATACTCCTAGCTCTAGGATTCCTGGAATTCAAGAGGCAATAGTTGACTCTCCCACACCATCTATTGAATCCGAATTAGAAAGAGATCCTTTCCTTCCTTCTACAGGGACACAGATTGTAATTGAAGAAGTAGAATCACCTGAGGAAGAGGGAGAAATTCCTCCTCATTCACCCTTGGTAGAGGAACCAGAGAACTCTGAGGTCTCTAAAGAAACTACCATGGCAGAAGAAGGTGCAACCGGACTTGGTAGAGGTAGAGGTAGAGGTGGAGGAGGAAATAATGGAGGAGGAAGAGGTAACATTGGAGGAAATAGGGATGGAGACAATTCATTCGGATTTCCTATAGTCGATGATGACTCCCGAGACACAATGAAAAACATTTCGCCATCTGTCCTCCCAAACTTCCATGGATTAAGAAATGAGGACCCTGAAGCATTTCTATTTGAGTTTGAGGTCGTGTGTCGAACTTATGATTATCTGGAAGACGCTCAAAAACTCAAACTTTTCCCTTCAACATTGAAAGGCGCAGTCTTGAAATGGTTCATGGGATTACTCACTCAATCCATCAGTACTTGGAATGATATGAAACAAACATTTTTAGATAGATACCTGGACTATTGTATGCCCACCAATCACAAGGATGAGGTATTCAAGATGGTGCAAAAGGAAGATGAAAATTTGGAGGATTTACTTGAAAGATTTCAATATAACCTAAAAAGAGCAAAAATGAGTAAATTAGATGAGGAAACCTTGAAATCCATTCTATTAAAAGCCATTAGAGATGAATGGATAGATATTTTGAACATGATGGGAAAAGGAGACATATCTCAACTTCCACTTCATGATATAGCAGAGCTATGTGTTCATCTCTCACGGGGGAAATCTAAAACTCAAAAAGGGCCTAGAGATCCTTCTCTCCTCAGAGCAAACAAATCTGCAACTGGATCGGTAAGTAGGGCTGAAATTGGCAACATGCTTGATGCATTCAAAATTGATATCTTAGGAAGTCTTAGTGAGCAACTAGACACTCGTAAGATCCATAATAAACAGCAAGCAGAAGTTGAAGCTTTAGCTATCTTTTGCCCGAAATGTAGAAAGAAACATGCTCTAAGGGAATGTCCCTTGGATGCAAAGGTTGTAGAAACATGTGTAATCTGTTCAGAGAATCATGAAACCAAGGATTGTCCTTCAATCCCTGGGCTCAAAGCTATCTTTCAAGAAGATCCAAATACCATCGAGTCTCTTTGTTTTGTTGCAAGGAGACCTTGGCAGGGGCAACAAAATCAAGGGTTTAACAACTCTATGAATTTTCAACCCCCACCAAATTGGAATCCTTGGCAACAACCTTGGTCCCAACCTCAAAATTCTTTTCAATCATGGATACAAGGTATGCAAAATCCTTATGGGAGATTTTCTCAATTCTATCAATATCCTCCGTCTTTTCAAAACCAACAAGCTCCACAACTTCCAAATCAAAACCCACAACTATCATTGCCATTTCATCAACAACAACCCTCTCAACAGAATCCAAATTCTCAACTCTTGCTCCAACAAAAGTCAAATCAACTTCCTTCTCAGCCATTGCCAATCCCCAATAATAAAAACCCTCAAAATTCTTTCATGATGGAAGGTCTACAATTTCAATTTCCTGCCTATATGATTGTTCCTCTCAATGATGTACAACTCAGATCAGGTAGAGTTCTAGATAAACCTTCTATAGATGTTCAAAAGCAAAGCATTTCTGAGGAAGATTCTCTTGAAGCCAATAAGGGTTCTGAAGCATCTCTTCAAAACTCAAGCACTCAAAAAGGAAAAGAAAAAGAGTTAACCCCCACAACTCCTATAGTTGAGCAACCTGCATCTTCATCCACATCTCCTTTTCCCGAAAGGTTACAAGTTGACAAAGGAGTGGAAAAACAAATCTTGTTGCCTGACTATGACTTTCTAGATGAATTGAAGAATGTCTGTATCAAGATTCCCTTGTTACAATCCATTAAAGAAATTCCTATTCTAGCAAAGACAATAAAGGAGTTAATTCTTAAAAGACCAGGAAGGAAACCAAGAGATACCAGAAAAATCCACCTGGTAGGAAAAATTGCAGATATCATGATGGGAAACATTACCATGCAGAAGTATGTAGACCCTGGTAGTCCAATCGTTAAAACTACTATCAATGGGGTAGAAATTCCAAACACTTTGATTGATTTAGGAGCTGCTATCAACACTATGAGTAGGCAGACTATGGAACAATTAAAACTTCCTAGTCTTCTTTTTACACCTACTTTATTAAAACTTGCAGATCGCTCAATTATTAAACCAGATGGTGTATTAGAAGACATTTCAGTCTCCTTAGACTCCTGGGAATATCCAGCTGATTTCATGATTTTAACTCCCAAGAGTAATTTAGGTGGACATCCTCTTATTTTAGGAAGACCTTGGCTAGCTAGAACTGATGCTTTCATAAGTTGTAGGTCAGGGGATATGTACATTTCTGATGGTAATTTGACAAAGAAGTTCAATCTGTATCCTCCAGCAAAAGCAATCACAGAAATAGGAGATAATGAATGGATTGACGATGAAGATACTATACAACCTGTCTTTACTATTTCTGAGATTAGTGAAGATAGTCAAATTCTGAACACACTAGAAAATTTTGAACCATCTTCAGAATATGACTCCACACAATTTCAGTTTGATTCTGACATAGAGTGTCTATCATCTAGACAAATGTCTCTTTTCTCTATGGAAGAGTTTGGCAGTTCTGCCATTGAGATTTTTCCAGGAAAAACATTAAATATCAACAAGAACTTGGAAAGATCACAACAGGAGGAGCTAACCAAAATCTTGCAAAAACATTCTACCGCATTTGCATGGGAGTATACCGATATGAAAGGTATTGATCCTAAGACTTGCATTCATCAC